>VDFB02047397.1:54447231-54476073 GCA_007258455.2 Sequoia sempervirens
TTTCTTCTTGTTTTAAACTTGTTGTCTGTCAGGCGGACCATTTCCTCACTGCTTATTATTTTTAGAACACTTTCTACATTATTTTTGCCTAATAATGTAGTATTTGATGCTCACGCACAGTCCAACGGGAAAGCTTGTACAGATCGAGCATGCTTTAATGGCCGTCGGATCTGGTCAAACATCGCTGGGAATTAAAGGTATTCTGCGACTTTAACGACTACTTTAGTTTAGAATTTGTTACTAGAGCTTTAATCGACTTAATTCATGGCAGAAACTTTTGTTGTTTTTTTCTCTTGGAAATCGTAACCCGCCGAGGCTTAGGGTTTACACGAAACGTGAAATTCATGGCAGTATAAACTGTAGGAATAACATTATTTAGATTTCCTCTCTCTTGCAATTAATGCTAATATGTAATTACATCACAAATTTGGTTTGAACTTGAAGTTGTAGTGTAAGGCTTAAACCCTAGAAAGCCTCATTACCTCACGAGAATTCTCAATCGGCTTCTTTCCTTGACAACCACGTATAATTCTGTTAAAGGGTTTTATTTGTGTGTTAAATCTTCAAACAGCTTATCAGGCATCGAATGGGAGAGAAGTAAATACTTTCCTGTCAAATAATATTAGTTATCGTGTACGGTTTAAATCTTCGCTATACAATCCTAGAATTAAGTATTGTGCTTGAAATCTCTATTGCCTAGATGCGTTGACATGTTCAATCAGTATCATTTTGATTGTGGGTTGAAACAAATATCTTCGTTTTACAGTGAATGAAAATTACCATATGCCAGTGAATAGTAGGACAGTTAAATGTAAGGAATCGTGATATCTCCAATAAAGAAAAAATGCTCCAAGTTGGGGAATGGAGATGGGCTGGTTGTACCAGTGCTAAAGAATGCGGCAAGAGGCAAGTTACATTGCAAATGCGGGGACCAGACCTAGAATGAATACTGATGTACAAAGCAACTTTGTATTCCTGCTAGTAGCACTAAGTATAATTGGTATGAAAAGTCAATTAACTTGAAAAAGAAATTGAGAAGAAGTTTGATCAATATATACAAAAATGAACTAAGCAGGTCAAATGGGACTCAAGTACAGAAAATTACAATAAATATTTGGCTTTGCTAAAGCCTGAAAAGAAATATGCAAGGTTACCCCAAGTTTCCGGGACGGGGATGGCAGGGGACGGCGGGACGAGTCCCCAAATTTCCGATTTTTGAGGCTAAAATTAGGGACGGCAGGGGACGGCTATATAAAAATATAGGGAAAATTTAAAAAATATAGGGAAATTTTAAATATTCAATAGATAACATGAATAAGGCATGCATAATACACATTATAGAACATTAACATATAACATTTGTGTTCAACATTATGCCAATATTCAATACGCATTCAAAATTAACATACACGAATCATGAAACAACCTCCAAGTTATAATTTATAAACTTATATCAAAATGCCCAAAGGCTACATTGCTGCCATATAGTTTTAAAGTTTTAGTTTGCTATGAAAATCAAAATACAGTATCGTATGTCAATAATGAATACAAATTTACAAAATAAACAAAGAGCACTGCTGCCCCTAATCATCTCTCATAACTGCATCAAAATCAAAGTCATCCTCTGAGTCACTGCCACCGTAATGCTCCTCCTCAGCCAATGGGACCCCAACCAAGCCCTCAGCTGTCTCCTCCTCATCTATCTGAGCCGCGTCCTCGATCACATCCCATCATAGAGCCGAGTCTCAGGTTTAGATACCGGGAGTTCCACGATCCCCGGGTTTAAGAGCACCAGGATCGGGCTACCAGCTTCTCTCGCCGCCTAGAGGTGGGGCCTGGTCTCCTCTCGGATGAGTGGGATAAAGCTATATGTGGACCAATTCCTCTCTGCAACAGAGGAACTAGCAACCTATGCAAGAAGGCGAGTGGCAAGTATCTTCAACTGCGGTGTATCTCTCCCATGATAGGTCCACCATCCAATAGGGTTCCCTTGAGCTAATATAGCTCTATCCAACCTCGCCTGTGGTTTGCTCAAGTTTGGGCCATTAAGATTAGCAAAGTCTAGAAATTGTGACCGAAGTATTGAAGCTTGCTCAGCTGGATAAATCTTTTCAATGGCCCGTGTGAACCCATCTAAAACCTCAGGATCATCACATGGAGGCACCCTACCATCCCTTGGTGCATACCATTTTGGATTTAGAGCAAAGGCAGCCATATGAAGCGGGGTGTTCATTGTATTCCACCTCCGCATCACAATGGGCCTAATGTGTTGCTCATATAAATCCAAAGTGGGGTCCTTTGCCAAAATAACTTGCTTGATCTTCCCAAGCATAGTGTCAAATGTCTCATATATCTCTCCAAGACTAGGAGAGTCTGTATCAGCATATCTAATGACATCTACAATGGGCGAGATAAAGGAGCAAATATATTTGCAAAATGCAAACAAAAAGTTCAAAATAATTAGTTGACAAGTTATTTGACATGTTAGAAACTTCAAAAGTTGGAACATTGGACAATAAAATTAAAATATTAAAATCAAAAATTTAATATGAAAATCAGCCATCTAATATGTCTTACCTCACATTGGCCCACCAATCATCATCGAGGATCTTTTGTTTGATGCTCTTTCCTTGAGTGGAACTTGCATTAGGCCATCTAGTCCACTCAACATTGACCATCATCAGTTGTAGAGGCTCATGCACCTCAAGCATCCTCTCCAATAGGATGAAGTATGTGGCATATCTACATTCATTAATTCAATGATTCATTAAAAAATAAAAATTTAAAACAAAATCAGATTATGAATACAAATTGAAAGTGAAACAAAATGAAGTAAATGGCATACGTTGTATCAACAGGTTTGAGAAACTCCTTCTTTGAAAATGTCCTGAAAAGAGCAAGTGAGGTGTGGTGGTTGCAAATGAACATCTGAATTTCTCTAGCTTCTGCCACCGTTTTCTTCACCCAATCCATCTTCCCTATGTCTTTCAATGCATTGTTCAATGCATGAACACAACATGGGGTCCAAAATATGTGCCTGTAAGTACCCTCCACCATCAACCCAACCGATTTGCACACACGTGCTGAATCGGTGATCACCTGCACCACATTTGTAGCCCCAACCTCCTCAATGGCATCTCTCAAAATGGAAAATTGTGTCAGCATCCTCTTACGCCTCCCCCTCAACAATCTACGCTCTAAGAAAATAAGAACCAAAGAGGGCACATGTGACTATGATTGATGAGTGGCCGACGCTCTCCATGAATCCCACCCACCCATCCATCACTATAGAGCACCTTGGCCCTCATCCATGTTTGGCTCTATCTCCTCCATTAACACATTAACTTTGAGTACTCTTTGTCTAGGCAGTGGGTGGTATGCAGAGGCTTATGATCTCTCAGGGTACAAACAGACCAACAAATACTAAGTCTTTTCGCTAAATTACGGTTTGAAATAAGAGGAACGAGCCACATGAAGTGGAATGGCATGGGCAAAAAAGAATTTGGCAATGGAGGATTCAGTGGTTTCTCGTGCTTGGTTTTGAAACATGGACTCAATTGAGGCTGCCTTATCACTACCAATCACCTTCCTCTTTCCTCTTAAGATAACACTACTACCAACTGTGGAAGGACTAGGAGTAGGAGTAGGCATAGATGATTGTGAACTTGGGAAAGAAGGAGACCCAGTTTGAACCCCACCATCACATTCCATTTGAATTGTTTGGCACTCTATAAATAGTGCATTTGTCAATGCAGGACACGTTCTAACTCCATGGCCCACCTCACCCAAAAAATGAGACCTAACTCTAGTGTAGCTGCCCCTAAACTCCTTTTCACAAACATGGCACAACCAAACCCTACTCCCCCCTGAATTTTTTTGTCTTTCATCCATGGCTGTCACAAATTGAAGGAATGGTTTTTTTTGGTCTATTGGGTGTTTTGCATAGTCCTTCATAGTTTTGGAATTGGTTGATGAATGATGGTGTTGGGTAGGGGTTATTTGCTCTCTAGTTTGCCTTCTAACTTGTATTTCAACTTCACTATCACTCCCACCCTCACTGTTTCTCATGTTTTTTGTTTTTAGAATGCAAGTGTTGACTGAAAATGAAAAAAATAAAAAAAATCAGACTATGCATACTTCATATTTTGCAAAAAAATGAAAAAATAAGAATAGTGAAAGAAAATGCATACCTTTTTGATGGATTTGCACTCCCAACAACACTCTTTCAACCTCCTCTCCTCCTTCAAACAGCTGCTCCTTCTCCTTCAATGGCTGCAATTTTTTTTCTTCTCAAACCCTTGACTCCCTACACAAACAAAATGAAAATAATGAACTTTTAGAGGCCTCCTTTCATTCATAAGAGAGTAAAACATGGTGGGGCCCACACATGCCACATAAGTTGGGCGTTATTTTTAAATTTTTTGCTTTTTTTTTTGTGTTTGGGCGCTTTAAAACGCCGGCCGTCCCCGGGACAATCGAGGGACGGCTCAGCCGTCCCCTTTGCCTCGATCACCGGCTACCGTTCCTGGCTTTAATGGTCGCCCTCCGCCCCGACGCTTTTGCGGGGATTTGTCTCTCGGCCCCTTGCCGTCCCCTGGTACCCGGGACGTCTCCGGAACCGGGACGAGGGATTTTGGGGGGGGGGACGCGTCCCTGGGTAACCCTAGAAATATGATTACTAAATATAAAAATCTAAAACCAAAACTCGGAAGCAATTAAACAAAAAGGGATGAATTCAAACAATGAAAACCTAGAAAAGCCAATACAAAGAAAAGGCATGGCCCTTTGTAAAAGTGATTTTAAAAGTCCTGGCCAAGTCAGCAAGCATAATTGGTGTATAAGATTTACTTTATGGGAATGTTTTCTCCAAATCCAACTCACCACTACCGCATCATCAATGGGTGGCACACTCATCAGGTTGATGTAATGGTGTAATGGTGGGGGCTTAGGTGGGCTACCCTCTTCATAAGGAAGGAGTATCTTGTGAATGGCAAGGATGTTCAGTTGTGTAATGATGGTGGCATGGCTATTGGTTTGATTCTAAGTAGCCGGTTCGGGTTCGGGGGTTCGGTTCGCCAGTTCGGCAAAATTTTTTGGGGGGTGGGTTTGGTTATATATATATATGCAGCCTAGAAGCATGAATTAGGATTAGAATATCACATAACATCATATAAACAACAAAACCACCATAAACATGAATGTCATTTAAAACATGCATGATAAATATTCATTGTTCAAACTTCAAGTTCAATATTACAACACTTTTAAAGTTTTAATCATCAAATGGATTCTCTAAATCATTTAATCATCCATATCAATGTCAACATTGACATTAGATGAAGTAGGAAGACTAGATGAATCACAAGTAGTGCCAATGGCACCATCACTAGCACTAGTATTGTGCCCATGCTCCTGTTGGATATCCGACTCCTCATATGCAATATTGTGGGAACTGCAAGCATCCAAGTCAGTATCCTTTGGCACTATATCCCACAACTTCATCTCCCCTTCCTTGTAGTCAGGTTGTTTGTGTGAAAGGAGACGCAAGTTGGAATGCACATATACTAAGTTCTCCGCTTTTTTTGAGAGCAATTTATTGCGCTTTATTAGAGTGGATGAAAGAATATGTGCTCCAATTCCTCTCAGATGCGGATGAACTAACAACCTATGAAGACAAAGTAGACAATTAAAAAATTATAAATGAAATTATGAAACTTTTAAAACTAAAATATGAAAATTTATTAAACTTACTTGTGATAAAATTTTGATTGCAAGGGGCTGCAAATTTTGGAAGTATTGTCCATGGAAGTACCACCAACTATGAGCATTCTTTAAGAACCTATCACGGGAGGCATCAACATCTAGATGATTTGAGTGCACAAAATCAGTGAACTCATTTGTGACTACACTTCGCAAATCTTGATTAGGGAAGAGTCTCACAAATGCTGCCTTTTACCCTTCAGCCACTTCTAAATCTCTATACGGAGGAAGCCTTCTTGGCTGTGAAAGAAGCTGACTACTGTAGTATTTTGGAGTCAATGCAAAGGCAAGAAGGTGTAATGGAGTTGTCATTTTGTTCCATCTTTCTTCAACAATTGTTTGCACTTGTTTGAAGAAAGTCTCTTTAGGGTTTTGCCCTCTTGCATTTATGGTGCACTTGATCTTCTCAAGCATTGAGTTTATACTATCATATATCTCTCCAATGCATGGTTTGTCCATGTCAGTATAGCGAATCATACTCAAAACGGGCTCGGTGAAGCTAAGGAGATACTCCACACGATCCCACCATGAGTCATCTAATATCATGCTCTTAATTCTTGTTGCTCTTTCAGTGTTGCTTTGCCTCCATATAGACCAATTGGTGCTAATCACCATGCTAGAAAGTGCCTGCCTAACTTTCACAAGTTGTCTCAAGACGATTGTATTAGAGGCAAAGTGGGTCTCTGCAACCTATTGCAAATTAAAAAAAATAATTAAAATTTAAAAATAAACTTTAAAGAAGAATTTAAATTAGAATGCACAATAAAATTATGAAAATCAGAAAATGACAAATGTAAATATTACTTCACTTACCTTCAATAGCTCCAAATTTGAAAATGTTCTAAAGATCCCTTAAGACAAGTGGTGGTTGGTGACGAACATCTGAATGTCCTCAGCCTCAGTATACAATTGTTTGATCCATGCAATTTTATTCCCAAATCTTTTGCAGCATAAGATTGAGTGAATGGACCGCACAAGGTGTCCAAAAGATATGTGAATATCTTTCCTCAACCAACAACCCTACAGCTCTACAATTCTTCGCGTTGTCCGTTACAACTTGAACAACGTTGCGGGCTCCCACTTGCTCAATGGCTGCAATAAGAATATTAGCAATAAATTGTCCATCTTTTACTTGCCCCTCACAATCCACGGCTTTCAAAAACATTGCCCCTTTAGGGGACACCCCTATGACATTGATCAAAGGCCGATTTTTTGAGTCCTTCCAACCATCTGAAACAATGGACACACCTGTCTCAACCCACGAATCTCTTATAGGCTTCAATGCATCTTCAACCAACTCAACCTCCTTTTCCAATAAAGTGCTACGCACCTTCTCATAACCGGGCCCTTGTACCCTTTTGGAGCTTCATTAACCGCTCTCAACATCTCTTTCCAATATGGAGAACGAACAACATTAAAAGATAATCCATTGGCATATATGCATCTTGCTACACATTGGTCGGCAAGGGCTCTACTCTCATTTTGAAATGCAACTTCCAAAGGTCCCTTGGCTCTCTTGTTTGCAAAAGGTTGTGCACTTTGAGCTTGAAGATTCGGAATGGCCATAAATGGGTGGTCTTCTACCACAATATTGGGATTGGGATTAGATGGGGGCTGCATTCCCTTTGATTTTTTTTTTAACAAAGGGTGATTTCCTTTTTGGGCTTCCCGTTGATCTGCTGCTTCTTGCTCCATAATGTATTTTGCAACTGTCTCAGGTGGAATAGGGGCATCTTCTTTTCCAGGGCAAGGCGAGATGCCTTTTCCACTTATGCCACACAAATGTGCTTTCACCCTATGGTATGAACTAGAATATGTAACTTCACACCCATTGCATTTCCAAACATAACCACCACCACCTGGAATTTGTCTTATCATTTCAACATACTTCCATAGAGGAGAATTTGCATTTGTTTTGAACTTTGGGTTTGGTTTAGCTACGGAGCCGGAGGTAGAACCCATTGACATTGTGATTCCTATGGCAATTTGTTTTGCAAACAACACATTCAAAATTTGAATGAAAACAAAATATAATATTTTTTTAAAACCTAGCTCTTTTGAATCTTGCACAATGCATACATTCATAGAAGAATAGAAAAAAAAAGAAGAAAAACAAAGTTTCTGTTTGTAAAACAAAAAAAAGAACGAAAAAACTGAAAAAAAATGAGAAAAACTTACCTCTTTGCAGAAATATTCTTCAACAATCTTTGTGGCAGCCAATGAACACTTGCAAATCTGTAGGAATGACAATGCAATCGTTTGTAGAAGCTTCAAGGATCAATATTCAACTCCTTTTGTCAATCCAACAAATTAAAATAAGAACTCAGCCTCTTGGAATGAAAATGCTTGTTTGCAAAACAAATGAATAAAAATGAGGTAGTTTAGGTGTTTAAAGTGTTTTAGAGGTCGCTTTTAGGGTTCCTTTGGGCGTGGGTCAAAGTCAAACTGAAGAAAATATTAAAAAAATGCAAAAAAAAACGCTTTTTGGGCGCCCAACTTTGTCGGTTCTCCTTGGGTTCGCCCAGGTTTGACCTGGGTTTTGCTCGGGTTTGCTCGGGTTCTTCACCGGCGAACCAGGCCTGCAAAGCACAAACCCTGGTTGAATCCACAGAGGGACCGGACCAGGACCCGAACCCGCTGCGAACCCGGACCAGGTCCCAGCCCAGAACCAGGCAAACCGGCTACTTAGGTTTGATTTGTGGGATGTTAACTTCTTAGCGGAGTTGATCAAGGTTTTGTCAAATGATTTCAATGTGAGTGTTATTATGGGCAATCTCTCACTCAATGATTTTAAGCAACCTTAAGTGCTCACAGTATTTTGTTTTCTTTTTGACTTTGTTGTAGAGCTTGACCGTGTTCTTCCTTAATGGCTCCAAGAGTTGGTAAGTTTTCCCTCAACTCCCCTAAAGTAGTCTCCACCCAATCCTCCCTAACTCCTAGACACATAGGTTTGATATGCCAAGTGTAATAAAGAGAGAAAACATTACTAGAAGTCTTGTTGTATCCTTAGTTTCAATGATTTGCTTTTGTTATCAGTTTTGGCACTTGTTTGAGCAATGCGAGTGTTTGCTTTTTGAAAAGTTGATTTTGTTTGAAATTTTTTGATGATTGGAGATTATATTCTGATTTCTAGTTGAGTTTTTGTGATTTCGATTAATTTGATCATTAGAATGTTGTTTGACTAAATTTAAAAGCTTGCTTAGCTTGAATGAAAAAAAGGTCTCACAAGTTGTTTGTTTTCTTTTTGTGTTTGCAATGAATGTTTGCAACTATTCTGAATGCTAAAATCACAATTCAAATTAGTGATTTAAGATTAATCTAACATCGATTCTAAATTCTTTAATTATATAAAATGTTAAAACAAATTATTAAATGAAATGATGAGGTTAAAGTAATGTTTTTCGTATGTTTTCTATATGTTTTTGATATGCAAACTAATTGAATCTATCTAACACAATTTATTTGGATAAACTTTTTAAGAGAACAACTTTTGCCTTTTACTTTAGAATGACTTGCATGAGTGAAGAAATCTATTTTATCCTTACAAATGAATTCTAAAAATTAAAACCAACAAAGCAATCTCTTCTCTTTTTCGTTCCAATTGCAATTTGAGCAAGAATTATGAAAACAAATATACAAAAAAAGCAAAGATTAAACAATTTAACTCCTTCCTTTTATCACTCTTCAATCAAAACATTGCTGTTATTAATTGAAATAAAATACAAGTGTCTGCTGTTTTTTATGAATATGCTGGTAAAATAATGATTTTATTCTTATTTAGTGCTTGTTTATTGGTTTGCTTATTGTCTTGTTTGAGGAGAAATCAATTACATGTTGACCTTGTGTGCTTCATTTTATGGGTCCTTTAGGACAAATTGCCGCTGTTTTGATCCATAAACCTGTAAATAAATAAACTAATCTAAGCCAATAAACTATAATTAATTTAAATCTAAAATGTACAGACGAATGTTGCAATTTTAGAGCGATAAGATAGCTACTCTAACAACTATTCTCTATTCTACGAAAATGACATTAATAAAAAACAACTATAAAGGAAGTCCCACACTTGGGTAAATGAAGATCCTAGATGTAGGAATATAATGTTGATGGTGTCCCTGTAGCAGTCTTTAGAGACCCAACTATCCAGTATCTCCTATCTGCTATGGACTCTGATTTAGATGAAAGCAAGGTGAAAAAGACCAAGCACACAGATTTAGGACAAAGTAAAAGAGAGCTGATACTAAAGACTCAAGAGCTTAGATGCTGCTCTGGCTTTGGTATTGACAAAGATGACTGATCAAGAGAGCCAGGAGGTTGTATGGCTTTCTTGGGTGGTTATAGACAATGTAGGAAACCTACTAGAAATTTGGAAATTTGGTATGACTTCTGAACATGAAGACTTTACTTGCTGCTGTTCACCAATGGTGGAAGACAAAAGCAATTTGTTTCTCCAAAATAAATCACCAAATGACCCTCCAAAGATATTTTTCTTGACTATAAATAAGTAATAACAGATGATCCATAAATAACAAAGATAATTGAAATTCTTCTAAATTGGGTGCTCTCAATCTTGAATTGATCTAAATTAATGCAAGAATGACACATGCAAAAGATTCACATAGGCAAAAATAATGAACAGGATTTCTGATTTTGCGAGAAATAGAATTGCCAAGGTGGCTTTGCATTCGGTGAAGGGGTGGTCCAATAATCCGATTTATAAGGGGTGATCTGTTAATTAACAATCAAAAACCAAGATTCTCTAAAGTGATGAAGCACTAACACTTGGTAAATGATCAATAAGCATACAATAAAAGTCAAGGAGGTCCTATAGGTCAACTTAGTACTTCCACAAGTTCAAATTAGTTGAGTGGAGGTTTTATTCATGCCAATTGGGTCTTGTGTTGCCATTGGGTCATATTGAACTTGCCATGTATGCTTGTCTGTTTTTAGACACTTACAGGAACAAGGGTATTTTTTGACTTGACCTAAGACATTGTTTCAAACATGTACCTCCTTGGGTTATGGCTTGGTGACAAAGCATGAGAGTTAAACAGGCCTTGCCAAGGAATTATGGATAGAGCCAATAGAAGAGGTTTATGAAGAATAAGCTTCTAGATTGCATCAAAGGCTTGAGCTGTAGAAGGTATAGAGCATCCTCCTCTATGACTACAATAGAGCCAATGCAGAGTTTGATAAAGGGATTGTGGAATAATTTTGGGAGAAAGCAAGGTACAGCATTTAGAGGATGTAGACAAGAATAGTTCAACATAATTACAAATAATTGGATTTGAAATGGTTACACAAATTATAGAGAAAGATTTGTTTAATGCACACTTTTTCCTCTTAAAGTATCTTTGTCGAGTTTGATATTTTTGCAATGCAACATTTGGATTACATAAATGTCCCTTATCACCACTTTGTTTACTGTAAACTTGTGCTAGTGTAGATGGATGAGGTTCAAACATGAGGGTCTTCACCTCCCTTTTATAGAGGGATCTATTTGTTAATTGATCAACAACTTAGAGCTAAATCTTGGAAAAGCGTCTTATGCAAGAATTTTGAGAAAGGAGGTCAATTAAGCCCTCTGAAAATTTATTTCATTTATTATCTATGCCATCTGATTTTAATAAAAGATGGTGGTAGGTCATGTATTAGTAAAAGATGTTTATCACAGATAATATTGCAGGTGGATTTAATTAGTTTTTGTCTGCTATATTGATCTTGCACTTAGAAATTCTTGCATCCTTGATACAATGCTTTCTACCTAATTGAGTGCAAGATTTGCATGTTACACATAGCCTTCAAAAGCCTTAGAAAGGAATAGCTATTGTCCAAGGGGGAACATGCTTGTAGCAGTGATTGACGTGTAGATGTTTTCGTTGTCATACTGCATCTTTGTACCTTGGACAATAGGCTATTCACAATTGCTTAGTTCCAATGTTTACTAATATGAGTGAAATAAAATGTTTTCTTTTAAATTGATTATAAATTATGTTTAATCTATGAATTGTGCATTTTTACCTTGGGATTGCTAAAATAAAACCAATCATGATAAAGCCACTTAAAAAAGTTAAAAAAATCCAAGCCTAGCTATAGAAGGAGACATATTAAAGCAAGACACCAACATTTGTCATCTATATTCTATATAGGCTTATAGCTTTTAGTATCAGGATAACATATATTTATTAAACCATGTTAAAATATAATTTAGCTAGAAGCTTGTTCATTATAGTAATTTAGTTTCTGAAACTTTGGATGATCCTACACAGATCCCAGACAATCTGGGTAACATCTGCAAGGCTGAATCTGGGAAATATTGAAAACCTCATTTTCTGATTTATTCTGCATCTTTGTAAATTGCATTTTTAGAGGCCATTGGAACATTTTTGGATGACAGTTTTTGTGAAAATCTTCAATTTTTGTTTTTCTGCATAGGCCTTTTAAAGATCTTTCCAATGCACCAAAGAAGTTTGATTTTTGCCTAGCCGGCTAGAAGTTAGGACCCCACCTAGTTGGGGTAACAAAAATAAATATTTTTGTATTTTTTCATTTAATTTGGTAGTCTTTTGGTTGTCCATTCCAACTTACAATGAGGACCCAGGAATAGTGACTCTTTGGTTTCCAAGGGAAACCATAGTTTTGAAGTCTTGCACGGTTTTGGTTCTTCTAGTTGAAAAATGTATAGATTGCTGGTTTTTGAATTAATGAGACAGAGCTGTAGGTATGCATCTCTTCTATTGAGTTTGCCAGCTTGTATGAGCTCTCTATTCTAAATAGAAGCTATTTTATAATTTGCATATTGTTTGTTGCATAATTTACAATACAGCCAGTCCCTCACAGGGTATTGTCCTCCAAATTCCCAAATGAATTTGGATCATTGGAACTCACACATTAAACTAACAAATATTTCAATTCATTTTGCAATCCTCGTCTTCTTTTCAATTTTATCAATTCAAATTTTCCCTTTTTGTGTAATGTTTTGAAAATGTGTTTTAGCCTTAAGGAGCGTATCTTTAAAGAGACTGTCATGCTTGTGAATTGATCTGCATGTTTATTCAGTCAATCAGTTAATGGTAGATTAGAGACACCTTTGATCTTCAAAGAAAATTCATGATACAGCCTTTTATATTGCTGGTTTTTGAATTAATGAGACAGAATTCTAGGCATTTATCTCTTCTATTGAGTTTACCAGCTTGTATGAGCTCTCTAATCTAAATAGAAGCTATTTTATAATTTGCATATTGTTTGTTGCATAATTTACAATACAGCCAGTCCCTCACAGGGTATTCTCCTCCAAATTCCCAAACTAATTTGGATCATTGGAGTTAACAAATTAGACTAACAAATCTTTCAATTCATTTTGCAATCCTCTTTTGTTCTTTTAAATTTTATCAATTCAAAATTTCCCTTTTTGCGTAATGTTTTGAAAATTTGTTTAAGGAGTGTATCTTTAAATAAACTGTCATGCTTGTGAATTGATCTGCATGTGTATTCAGTCAGTCAGTTAATGGTAGATTAGAGACACCTTTGAAGTTCAAAGAAAATTCATGATACAACCTTTTATATGCAGAAAGGCATGCATAAATGCTAATGACAATCTGTTTTTTCTGTGCAGCTGCAAATGGAGTTGTTATTGCGACAGAGAAGAAATTGCCCTCAATACTTGTTGATGAGTCCTCGGTAACATTCTACTTCTGCTGTTATATTTATTCAAGACAGTAGGAACGTTGAAACACCATCTTCTGCATCTTGCATATTTTTTTGAGTACAGGTTCAAAGGTGTGATAGAGTATAGGTTCAAAAGTGTGATAGAGTATAGGTTCAAAAGTGCCTTTCTGAATATAACCCTGATGAGTAGGATCCAATATATCTAACTTCATGTCTTTACTGTGAGGAACTACTTTATGTGATATAAATGTAACTATGGATGCTTAATTGGTGGGAGTTTTGTCCCAGTGATGGTCTCCATGTATGTCTAACTAAAGTTACTGGCATGAGGCTATTAGAGAAATTGTTTATACGTAATGCAACATTTTGGAAGCTGCACTTGCACAAAACAAAAAGCCAAGAAGTGCACACTAGTATGTTTGGTAAGATACATATAAGTTATTACCTTTCTGAACATCGTCTCAGTGGCACACAGTGTCCTGTAGGTTTAAAAGTTAAATGAATAAGAGTGCATTTACAGAGATGATATTGTACTCAACCACTCTTACAGGGAGAGATGCTGCTATTAGCATCCATATCTACCATTTTAAACATCATGTCTGTGGCACACAGTAACCAGTGGGTATAAAATTTAAACGAATAAGGGCGCATTGACTGAGATGCTATTGTGCTTGACCACCCGTACAGGGAGAGATGCCATTACTAACATTCAGATCCAAGATCTTTTATATAAAACAAAATCCTCAATTTAGAGGTACCTTAGGAGCTTGTAAAAGGAAGAAATTTTCCCTTGGCTCAAAGGCTTTCAGTGTCCATTAGTTGGGTAGTCAACCAAAATAAGAAGTGGTAAATTGGAAACAATGAACAAATAAGGTCAAATGGCTGTAATATGATACAAGATTGGAGAAAACTAAAAGTGAACTGTAAAGTTCAAATGGCTATAATGTTTCTCCAAGTTCTAGGATGGGGATACAAAGGGATGTGGAATGCATTTTTGTGATTGGCAATTTTCCTCCCAAATATTGAGGAAAGTGGGGGGAACTTTACACTCTCTCAATTCTCTCTCTTTCTCACATACATGTGTATCCTTGTAATTGTATAATTAAAGTTTAAACTAATAAACATTATTTTACATTCTAAATAGCTGAAATTCAAATCGCAATCACAGCTATGGCATTGGACAATGAACATTCAACATTGACATTGACCATTGAAAATCGAAATTCAAAATTGAGAGAAACATTTAAGTAATAATAGGGAAGTGTACATATGAATATCTTATTGTCATTATATTAATGATCATGGAAACTAAAATTTGAAGATGGCTCAATTTTGGTTTTCTTTAGCTCTAATTTTTTTTTTTTTTGTGTTTATAAACAATTGTTGAGAGGGAAAATGTTAGGACTGTAACCAGTGTAAGGAAGCTAAGGTAGCGGAACAACTTTCTACACTAATCTTGAGAAGATGATAATGCAAAAATTTATAGATCTTTAACAATTATAGAAACATAAACAAAAATAAACATAAATATCATGCGTACCACAACATAGTGATTTACGTGGGGAAAATCCTTTAAGGAGAAAAACCCCACACTCGAAAAGCCGCCCAATATATTATTCATAAATCATAAGGATTACAATATACTTGTAGAGTAAACTTCTCACGGGAGTATTTGTTAGAGTAAAGGTTTTAACTTAATTATGTTAATTAAGTTACCTTTATTCCTATCTTAAGATTTCACTTTAGTTTGCATATTGTGACATTTAATAATTATATTAATTATTAAATGTCTACCTATTAGGGTTTCTTTAGGGTTGCACAATCTCCTTTTATAAGGATTGATCATTGTATTTTATCCCTCTCTCTGATTAATACATTTTTAGCTTTCAGAGCACCTTTGCCTTTTGTCTGGAATGTCTTCTTTCTGTGACAGGTTATTTGCATGCAGGTGATCTTCGGGGTCTGTGAGGTTGGCTTTCACAACTTCAACATGGTATCAAAGCTCTAGATCTGCAGCTGCCTGTTCGTTTATTGAAGATTTCAGCTTACAGAGTTTTCTTCTGTGCAAGGGTTTCAGAAAGGCAAATTTTCTTGTGGATCTAGGGGTTGCCTAATTTTCTGGGCATTTTTGGACAAAACAAACCTCGCCATTGAGTCCGTAGTGCCAAAAACCCCTATTTTCATATAAAACTTGTCCAGTTTGGCCACAATTGCTCTCTGAGGCAAAATTTTTTTGCCCTAAGGATGTACGGCCTTAGGGCACGCTTCACGAGGCATATTTTTGCAAAAAAATAAAAAATAAAAATAGAAAAACAAAGTTTTTAATAAAAACTTTGTGCGGCTTGTATAAAACAACAGCGCCGCCCTCCAGCCACCGAGCGGCCACTAGCCACCCGGCGGCCACTGCATGCAATCACCGCCACCGACGGTTTCCTCCGCAGCGCCGCTCCGCCGGCTAGCCTCCCATCAGCCACTTCAGGGCCACTGCCGCCCCTTGCATCGCTCCGCCACCGCCAGTGATCAGCGCCCGCGGGCTTTGAAGCCCCCGCCAGGGTCCTTTGGAGGATTGAGAGCCAGTCCCTAGCGCCTCGCCGGTTTGCAGCACCCGCCCCGGTCACGTGGGTGACCAGGGGCTCCGACCAGGAGCTAGATCGCCAGCCCCCTGGTCCACCTAGGCGACTAGGGGCCATTTTTTTTTAGCCCCTGAGGGCTGCAGAGGGCCTTATTGTGCAATTTGGAGCTGTTTTCACCAAATTGGGCATATTTTTTGCGTACGATCTCCGTTTTTCGAAAACGAGATACCATTGGAAAGCTGCTTCCGACGCCGTTCCAGTGATGCAGGTCTTTTTTTTTTTAATTTTTCCGTTTTGCTGCCTTTTTTGCCAGTCCAAGTCAGATGATGCTTTTTGCACTCTCGGGGGCGTAACTTTTGCGTCCGAGCTCCGTTTTGCACAAACGAATAGGCGTCGGAAAGCTGGTTCCGTGCTCTGCACAATGATCAGACTTATTTTCCCAGGTTTTGCCCCAGGTATATTTTATTCAGTGTTTTGTGTTTTCACAGTTTGCTTAATTACTTGGACATTTTGGCACTTGGGAACCTCCTGTTTGCGTCATTAGGCTCTTTTCATTTGATAAACATGTTGTAAGGTCAGTTTTCTTAGATATTTTAGTTTGAAGAATTATCATGGGTTTTTCTACTCACCCTTCAGTTTTAATTCTGGATCGAGGTAATTATGAGTCATGGGCAAAGGGCATACTTACACATTGTAGGTGGCTTAATATTTTGCCTTATTTGTATGATCTCATACCTGAACCAGCCACTTCAGAGGGAAAACTAGCTTGGGATATTATTAGAGATCACATAGTAGGACTTATATTGTCTAGTGTTGATGATGACACTGTGTGGGCTATATCAGACATTGATTGTCTCCACCCACTTTGGACACGTCTTTGGGAGATCTATGGAGACCCTAATCTCTCTCCATTCCCAGAGGATCCTGCTTCAGATTGTCTCTTACCCTTTGATCATGATACTTTAGAGGAGCTTGAGTATTTAGACACCCTTACATGTTCTGATGGATCAGAGGCTTGTCTCACAATTCTTACTCTTCAAACTGAGATCATACATGTATCATCCGTTGTTCTTGATGACATCAGCATCGCCACATTGGCCCCTATGGATTCAATTCAGCATCATGACCATCTTGGTCATTCATTATCTGCTACATCATGGGATTCTTATCTTGCAGACACATTCTTGTTTGTTGAGTCTCACACTGTAGATCTTGAGGATTATTTTGACGACATTCATCTCCTCTACCTTGACAGTCAAGTTATCACTGTACGCCCACCATTATCCATGCATTCAGAGGTTGCATTTCAGGATTCTCCACATTAGTTTGGATTTGGCATCATTTGTTTCAGTTCAGACAGAGAAATTCTTCAACATCCTATCATGGCACACATCTTGAGATAGATTGGTTCATCACTCTTCATAGGGTTTCTTTGACATCGTCCTTTGGATCCGTTTCTTCCCAAGGGGAGGAATATTATTTGCCGCTTCAGAATCTCTTTCTGGATTCTACATCAGGCAGCCACCATTGCGATAGGAGTTTCTTCATTGTGGGGGGGCCTTCTTGTCTCTTTATATCTCTCCTATGGAGACCATTGTATATGTACTTATATGATAGAAGCTGTTTATGGGGGGTATCATGTAATCCACCTCCTATCCTTCTTTCATTAGTGCATTTCATTCTTTTCTTTTCTCTCTTTTGGGGGGGAGTTTTGTTCCCATGAGGTTTTCTCCCTTTCTCCACTTTACAGAGATTTGGTTGTATTTGGGTACCTGATCAGGCCTAGTTGTTGGGACCCTTGTTTGGTTTCATGCATTGTAGTTACCTTTGCTTTCTTGCACATGTTTGTAGCTGCACTCTTGCTCATCTTAAGGGGGGGTGTTAGAGTAAAGGTTTTAACTTAATTATGTTAATCAAGTTACCTTTATTCCTCTCTTAAGATTTCACTTTAGTTTGCATATTGTGACATTTAATAATTATATTAATTATTAAATGTCTACCTATTAGGGTTTCTTTAGGGTTGCACAATCTCCTTTTATAAGGATTGATCATTGTATTTTATCCCTCTCTTTAATTAATACTTTTTTAGCTTTCAGAGTACCTTTTCCTTTTGTCTGGAATGTCTTCTTTCTGTGACAGGTTATTTGCATGCAGGTGATCTTCGGGGTCTGTGAGGTTGGCTTTCACAACTTCAACAGTATCACCATTCAGAGATCCAGAGGCAACACGACCGCTATCAGACTCTCAAAATACATTACAATACATAGCCTTAATACAATGCCCTCATGAAATAGGGTTGCCTTCTAGGGCAAGAAAAAACTAACAAAATATTGACTGTCAGATCTGAGACCTAATGATGAATGGTTCAGATTTACAATAATAAAATATAAATAAAATTTTCCGCCCCCAAGCCTCTGTAGAGGCGTGCGGCCCTTAGACTCTCCATCGGGGGGATGATCCCCTCAGACACTTTGTGGGGGGGTAATCCCCCCGTGCCCCTACATGCCGACGTATCAACAGTACCTTATGTATTTGCAAGGTTCAGACACATTTTTCCAACAAATCTCCCACTTGTCAAACACCTTGCAAAAGCAATAGGAGGGTGTATAAACATCATCTCTTAATTGCTAGGCGCCGAAAGGCCCATTGATTCTGAGCACCATTTGAACTTCTTTGTGCTCATAGGATTAGTTAAAGAATCAACAACATTTATCAAAGTCTCTACCTTAACCAACTTCACCCTGCCATCTTCGACCATATCTCTAATAAAATGATACTGTACATCAATGTGCTTGGTCCTGGCATGAAATGTGGGGTTCTTAGCTAGACATATCGCATTTTGATTGTCACAATAAATTGTCACTGCACCTTATTTTATTCCAATATTTGAACATAGTCTCTTAAGCCAAATGGCTTCTTTACAAGCATGAGTAGTTCCATATACTCAGTTTTAGTAGTGGACAAAGCAACCATAGCTTGTCGCTTACTCATCCAACTAATTGCACCACCAAATAAAGTAAACACATAAGCATTGGTGGATTGTCTGCTATCAACATCACCTGCCTAGTTTGAATCCACATAACCATGAATATCAGGGGAAATAATGTCTTTTGTCATATTACTATGATAACACAAGGAATACTTTGAGGTACCACACAAATATCTGAAGACTCTTTTAACTGCATCCCAATGAACTCTACCAGGATTAGACATATATCTGGAAAGAACTCCCATTGCTTGGGCAATGTCTTGTCTAGTACAAACCATAGCATACATCAAACTTCCAGCTGCACACTGATAATGCACTCTGCTCATGTCTTCCATCTCTGATGGGGATGTTGGACAATCTGAAATAAATAACTTTGTTCCAGCTGAAACAGGAACACATAATGGTCTACAATCTTGCATATCAAACCTTTGTAAAATTAAATTGACATACTTTGGCCAAGCTATAGCTTTTTGTTTACTCTATCTCTTCAAATTTCCATCCCAAGAATTTGTTTAGTTGCACCAAGATCTTTCATTTTAAATTTAGCAACAAGTTGAGATTTCAGTTCCGAAATCATACCTTTTCCTTTACCAATAAATAACATATCATCAACATATAATGCAATAAACATGAAACGATCACCATCACTTTTGTAATAAACATAATGATCTGATTTAGAATGCTCAAATCCCAAACTCAACACATATGTATCAAATTTCTGGTACCACATCTTAGGACTCTGTTTTAGGCCATACAAAGATTTCTTCAATTTGCAAACCAATTTACTTTTACCTTTCACCACGTAGTGCTTCGGTTGTGTTATATAAATATCCTCTTCCAAGTCACCATGAAGGAAAACAGTTTTCACATCCATTTGCTCAACCTCTAAATCATAAGCAACAACAATAAAAAGCAAAAATCTGATGGATGTCATTTTTGCAACAAGAGAAAATAGCTCACCATAATCAACACCCTCAACTTGAGAGTAACCTTTTGCAACCAACCTTGCTTTGTACTTCTCAATACCTCCATCTGAACCAATCTTTTTCTTGAACACCCATTTGCAACCAACAGGTTTTCTTCCTTTAGGCAATGGTACAAGATCCCATGTATCATTCTTTTTCAAAGCTCCCATTTCTTCATCCATAGCAATCTTCTAGGATTCTGCATTATTCATACCTAGTGCCTCTTCTACCGATCTGGGTTCATCCATGTTAGTATTCAAAGCAAAAATGCATCTCCAATCATCAGGTGAATACCTTTCAGGTGGTTGTCTATGCCTTCTAGCCCTATGAACAAGCTGAGTTGGAGGTTCTTCCTCCTCTTCTAAAGATTTAGAGCTAGATGAGCTGTCCTCAACTTCTTGTCTATCCATGGGCCTCGATTCAACTTTCTCAGGTGTAGAAGGAAATTGAATCACATCTTCCTGTTTACTTTGTTCTTGCTGCAATGTAACAGAAGAAGGATTAGTTTCTATAAAAATAACACTTCTACTATGTATTACCTCCACCTACATAAAAGAAAACCAAGGATATTCTGAACCATTGAGAAGGCACTAACAATGTATTAGAAGTCTACACTTGGCAATGCCTGCTCATGGTTAAAGCAATTGCTGAGGACACGTGTCGTGATAGTGCAAGAGCACAGCCTCATTCATACATGCCTAGCAAGAAACTATGCTGTGAAGCACAAGCGTGCTACAGTTAGAGTTTGACATGTGGGTAACAAGCAAGACCACCAAGAATACTAAGCGCATAAGCTTTTGGGGCTATGCACATTGTTTATTAAGGTGAAGAGCTCAATTGGTAATTCAAATGAAGGGCCGGTTAAACAACATCGTTGTAGACATCCGTAAAACAACTTAAGGAATTTCTCATAGGCTTAACAAGTCACTGATAAATCAGAGTCTCAAAGCACCTAAGCATGAAATGAAGGCCAAGGGTTTTAGGATACGTAATAAACTCTACATGACATGAACACTAAAACACTGATTTTTTTTTGCAAGGCCTAACACAGTCATCCATTTGAGCACAGTTTTATTACGTGTAATATGACTGCTTTAGGTGAGCTATAGAAGAAGAATGGGTTCAATTTCACTCTCCGAACATATTTTTTCCCACATGGTAGTAGTTGCACACATGGGAGAGGTGTTCTGTTGAAAAGTTAAAGTGATCAGTTCCTGTCTGGTTGGAGTAGGTTGCTAGGGGCTTGCATTGACAAAACTATTCATGTAAAATTATTTTATGAAGTTATTTTAGTGGTTCAGAGCAGGCTTGGAATTGTAATTTATTTTAATCAAAATTTATTGACAACTACATTGTTTTAGTGTCTTGCTTTTCACATCCAGAAAGTCAACTTTGAGTGATTAAATGGTTGTCATTCAGGCATGAACATGAGCTATTGAAGTAAGTATTGTCACCAGCCATTACAATTTAAGAAGGATTGTATTGCTATACTTTTTCATCCTAATCCTTATTTATCATACATCACTAGCAAATTCTTTTGATTATATAACACAACTCTATTCAAATCTACAGTTTCCTGAATTAATAACCTTTAACTGTTTATAGTTAGCCTGAATTTTAGACTGTGATATACAGACAAATCCTTGGAACATGATCCACAGACTGTCAATTTCCAGGCTGGTTGATGTGTGAATGCAGTGACACGTGGAATGGTTGATGCAGTTTTATAATGATTAGAATAATTCTTCATTGTAACAGAAGTAACAACAGAAAAAGAGTGCTCTATTTGATCTCCACAAGAAGGGCTTTGACATGATCTGCCATATGTTTCCAATCTGCTTCCTCTCTGCTTGACTGATTTAATGATTATCATTATTTACTAGCAAATGTGGGGAATCGAATGTCTGGTGTCTAACATGTCTTTATAGTTTGGATGAATTCATGATTTTAATTTTTGACAAATCTTGGAACAATTGGTTTGGTTCTCAAATCAATTTGTACTTCGGCACTTTTCTGACCTATTTTCTCAGTCTGCTTATCTTTTATGAACTGATCCAATGATTTGGGATGAACACTTTGTCTCCATCCTTCAGCCAGCCACCAAAGATATATGCCAATATTATATAAAAAATATCTCCAGCATTCTTCTCCATCCAACCAATCAGTTGATCTGTAGCAAAGTGGCATAAGAGAGCAACATCTAACATAGGCCTTGGGGTTCTGCCCTGGTACTTATTTTGTTGACTCTGGCAGACAATCTGTGATTGAATAGCTGTGGAACAATAAGTAGCTTAATTATCACTGTGTTGGTAAGCTACATTTCTTTAACCAGTGTTGAGAAAAGTGCAAGACTATGGGTATTGTATAAATCTTAGAACCAGCATTGAAAAAGGTTGCAAGGTTGGGTATCTATAAGTCTTATAAATTGTTGTAACCTCCTGATTCACAATATCTTTTCAACTATATTTCCACGAATGTTCCTTCAACTAATGATCAAAAGTGCAAGCACGTGCAGTTATTAGTCCTTACCGCTTTTGGTCTTGTATCTACTGATAATTATGACTTTCATGGAAATCCTTTTTTGGCTAAATGGTTATTTGATAATTTTGGGCATCCTCATAAGCTAATTGCAGTTGCTATGAGCATCTCTGTGACTTTTATGCCAATTAAAAATAGTACTCTGGAGATACATTTCATCCATTGTCAAGTCCTTTATAGCTACACTTTCTCTACATTATGTACATATTTCTTATGTGTACCTTAATGACGTACAGTTGACAAGATATTGTGGTACAATCATGAAATGTAATGTGGTGCTTTCTCTCGGGCATTTCATTGTTGATCATTTAGGTAGTTGGAGGCTCTTGGATGCAGTCGCCCTTCATTTATTATTCCACTAAGGTAATCTTAGTGAAAAGAACCATTTTGTAAACAGATGAGGGCTGTGCTGCACAATGAAAGGGCATTGGAAGAATTGAGTACTTTGAACTGGCAAGATATTGAAAATATGTACATTGCTAGGGGACAAGAATCACTACTCTCCATAGCAGAAGTTTGATAGCATATTCAAAATATTAAATTATCATTCAAAGTTTAAAACTATCATATATTACTTTATATGCTGTTAGGAAACACGTCATATCTATCAAACTAGTTTCGGATCAGAATTCATGCATGAACAGCTGTGAGAATAACTATGCCAGATGATCATATTTGGCAACTCTCCTTTAGGTGTAAATTCACAGTGTTGACATGTACTGGAGTGGTTCAAGACATTAGTTAAGGAGTAAAGGCTAATCATTCTGGTAACTGCACTTAAGAACATAAATAAATGCCTCAGTAGTTCTTTTTTCACACTGAAGGACTCATACCTAAGAGTTCAATGCGTTCTTACATTCTGAAAAACTCAGAACAAAATTTGTGTCTATAAGGTGTTTTGATGTTCTTTTTGATTTTTCTGCTTAGCAGAAATGCAACAATCTTGATGCTATAGATTTGTTCAAATGAGAGCCATGCATCTCCTAAATTGTATGATAGGATGAGGTAGTTTAAAGGGTGTTTACCATCATCCTAGTAAGTGAAAAGTTAATCTTGACTGCAACTTAAACTTAAGAAAAGCCTTGGAAACCTTTAATCGTCTTGATCTGATCAGAGGTGCCTTTAGCATGGTTCCAGGTTTTATAGGTCATGATTGGTTTGAATAACTGGAACCTGAAAATTTCAAAATGCTTACCTTGTGGTATGGTACACTATTTCATATGCACACATCTCAGAGATAAGGAGACTTGTAAGAGAAATCACCCAATGTCTCTCTGAATTGCATCTCTTGGAATATTGTCCCTAACATCTTGTGACACCTGAATAGATGTCTTCTGCTTCAAAGAGAAAAAAAGGAAAATAAAAATAATCTAATATAAAAAAGATTGATAAAAAGACCACACCCAGTCTATTTTTCATTCAAAGATTAAAATTGGCAGAAAATTTGGAGAGCATGCAAAGCTTGTCTATGAATCACAGTTGAGAGGAACAATCTCATTTCATTGTGACTAAATGTTTATAACAGTTTATTTTAGCTTATAGAATTGTATTTTGAAATTCGTATCTTTCATCTTTGTATCAGATATATTCTGTACCCAGATATCCTTGTTTTGAAAAAGGGGTTCCTGCTTCTATACACATACTCATTCTCAAGTATCCTGGTGATTATAGTTTGTATCTCAGAGTTTTGGCAAATAATTTGTACATTTGCAAGGGGTGACACACTTATGTTTAAGTTAAATATCTACACTCCTTTTGCTATTTATTTACTTTTTAACCGAATTAGGCCTAATATACCAAGTGTGACAAAATTATCTCTTTACAAGGCTGTAATTCTTTCACCATGCCCATTCTAGTAATTGGAGGTCCTAAATACTATCAATATGGAAATTTAAGCAAAGAGTACCTAGTGTCACCAAAGGCTTCTCCAAATAGGATTTTTTCCTTGATTGGAACGTAGCATGGCTACAATCACACTAAAGCGCTGTGAAGATAAGTATGATTAATTTAGTATTAAGAAAGCTAAGTTGGAGAAAACATTGAGCTCAAACATCTGTTAGGCTTAAATAATATTAAGTGCAGAATAACACAAAGAAGAAATGCAGAATGATTCTGCAATTAATTTTTAAACTTAAAGTGTTTTAATGCTTATCAAAGTTATGTTGTGAATCAAGCATGCATAAAGGATGTGCGCCACCACATATGTATGGAAAAACATGTAGAGACCACCTCTAACGTGGTGCACACTTATCCAATGGCAAATGTTGCAGACAAATGGGAGTTTTAAGGGTGCACCTGGCAGGATGTATGGGGTTAGTTGAAATAACTGGAGCAAATTGAGGAAACTAAAAAGGGTTAACCTCAATCTATATGGAGTTAATCATCACAATCACCGTGAAGCCCCAACAAAGCAATCCATCCAAGTAGTATTGACAATGATGGCTAAGTTGCACTCATTCAGAATAAGTTTCCCGCCCAAGGTTGAACTTAGATTTTCTCTCTTTTATGTTGAAGGGTTCATTTTTCTTGCTGCAATTATGGCTTAAGGGATCTTGATGGAGGAAAATCAATCATCATATTAAAAGGATGATTGCTTCGGCCGCCAAAAGTGTAGGGTAGGAGGTTAAGTAATTCCATGTATATCCTCTCAGTAGCAATTTGGTACTGAAGGATTCTAATTGAATAATTCTATTCACAAGTTTGTTCCTCATGCTGCAATTTTGGCACAAGGGATCTCAATGGAAGAGAACCAACCATCATATCACAAGGGCATCTGCTCCTGCCAAGCTGCACTTCCTCACTCTACCAAGAGTTTAAGATAAGAGGCTAAGAAATTCTATGTATATCCTCTCAGTTTTATCTAATGAGGTACTCCAAGCGAAGGATTTTATCTGCCTGAAGCTTTTTCAAAGGGTGCAGGAAAGATTGAAAGACGTGGAATTTTTTTGTGGAAAATCCTTTATGGAGGAACACATCTTTATAGAACTGATACGTAAAGGGAGTCCTTGAAAGTGTGCAAAATGCAATTCTTCTGTGACTGTTAATAATCACGGTTTTGAGACATTCCAGGTGATGTGCAAGGCTTTATCAGATTCAGAGGCTTCATGTTGCTATAGTTTTCCCCATGGGTTTCTTCATGTGTTATAGCTTATTTGGATGCTTATATGTTCATTTTTATAGATTTCTCTCTTCTTCCAAGTAACTGTAATGTTTTTACGGTAATCTCTATAGGTTTTTATGGATCAGGTGCTATCAAAGCAGGTTGTATCCATTTGTGGCATAGTGTAGTGTTCATTTTCTCCATTTTTGTTGGCAACTTCTCATTTTATGGTTTGGTGAGATTTTGGGGACCAAGAACCTTTGTATTAGGGGAGGTGTGATCATAAGGGGGTTCTTGAAAGAGTGCAAAAGTGCCATTCCACTATGACTGTCAGTGAATGTGGCTTTGAGACATTCCAGGTAAATATTTACAAGGTTTCATTAGATTCAGAGGCTAAGATTGTTAAAGATGGTTGGATGGTCATGGGACATCTCAGTTCCAGCTTTGGCAGTTGGGAAATCCTGAAGGAAAGAGGTATTTAGTGCTCTATGGTGAAATTGCCAGTTCCCATAGGCAGTGATTTCATTTTCCCTGATGTGATTTCATTTTTTCTGGGGCAGTTAGGTTTTTTTTGACTTTTTTCCATTCTGTAGGAGGTGATTTCCACACACATGGAAAATATGTCAATTGGCTCTGCAAATTTTTGGTTGTTTCTTTGATTGTTCAGTTTCCAAAGGTTTTGTACAAGGTCTATATAAGTACTAGAAAATCTAGAACTAATTGGAGGACAAGAATGGAAGTGCTTTGAGCAGTAGAGAGGGATAGTTTTGACATCCAATGTCCATTGAGGTCTTTGGAAGATCTAGAAGTCATGGAGGTTGAGGAAGATCCCATGTGAACCCAAGGAATAGTTTTGGCATCCAAGGTCCATTTGAGGTCTCTGGAAGATCTCGAAGTCACAAAGGTTGAGGAAGATTTTATGTGAACCCAAGGAATAGGCAAGGAAGATCCAAGAAGCCCCGTGGAAGTTGGAAGATCCATTATAAGACCCATTTTAGTGATCATTTTTGGGATTGCTATAGTGTGATCTCTTGAATGTGTAAATATTGTAAAAACTTTTTGAATAGATGAGAGTGTCTTGTAATAGCCATGGTAGGTCTTGGAGAGGGTTCAAGCTCAATAACATTATTACATTGACCATTTAACAGCCTATATAAGCTCTCAGTTACGGAGATAGTGGATGAGTAGGCCCTTTAACATCACTCTTGTTAGAGTTTTTCCCATATGTGGGTGGAGATAGTGAATGGGGAGGCCATTTGACATCACTCTTGCTGGAGTTTTTCCCATATGTGGGTTTCTCTAGCATAAATCCATGTTCTTCATGTGTTATGACTTTTTTGATGATGAAATATATTACAAAATACCTGTCCTTGTTTTCACGGAAAGCTTTGTAGTTTTGATAGATCAAGAACTCATGCAAATGATGTAGTTTTGACAGAGCAACTAAGATGAGTAGTGAAATGATAATTGATATTTGATATTCATTATTAAACAAAGGAGAGGAATATTCCTTATATAAAGAATTACAAGACGATGTTTCTAAAAAGAAACAATCTTAAACTAAAGAGAACTAAAGCAAAAAACAAAAAGTTACTAAAATTTAACTGAAGCAAACTAAGTTAACTTAAAGTAAACTATCGACTGACTAAAAGCTAAGATGACCATTAAATATTACAATAATACTTTAATACCCTCCCTTAATGGTCATTCTACTAACTAAAATAAGTTTATGCATGATCTTTTGGAAACATATCATCAGTGACTGATAACTTGAGAAGCATAACCGCCTCGCGATTACTGGTTCTTTCCCACAGAACAATCAAATCTAGACATTGACACTCGAAAATATTAAGCATCCTCTGCTTCTAGGTATTATAATTTTTCCCATTGAACCTTTGGCTGCTTTCCAACATGATGTTGGTCAAAGACGCCATCCCTCTCATTTTATAAGAGCATGAAAAACGAGGTAAAAATCTGTGATCAGGTGGCATGGAACCCAAGGTGATCAGTTGGCGCAACTCCTACAATTTAAAAAAAACGACAAACAAGGACTCAAAACCCACAATTTTGTTGACAAAAAATTGCCAAAAAATTTAAACTTCGCCCTAGGTAGCAAAAAAGGCACAAATTTTTTTAGGGAAAAATATGTCAAAAACTATGTTGCATGAATCTCAAAAAATCCGTCAAAAAACTCAAACTTCGCCTAGAAACCTTAGGTGGTAGAAAAAGCAAGATTTTTTCCAAAAAAAAACTTCAAAAAACTCAGAAAACTGCCCTAGCCACGAGCAGAAACAACCAAAAATTTTCAATTGTTTTTTTCAAAAACTCTCGACTTTGCAGAAATAGATCCATGAATTGCAAACACAAATCTTCGTGTGGTAGACAAAAATCCTTTAGTCATGCGGGAGGCAGGATAGAAATGTGTCCAAAAAATTATTAGAACTAGACGTAGTTCCTATTTTAATGCTTCAATTTTCTTTCAGTTATGTCTAATCATGTCTTCGCAATAATCACGTAACCGTGATTATTGGATCTCTTGCTTTGTAAATCTCTATATGTACATTCTGCCTTTGTTGAATCAATTAATTCGATTATTCAAACTACATCTGTATTATGGTATCAGAGCTAAAAAATCGTATCTGGGTGCTTATCATGATTTTTTCAAGACTTTGAAAATTGCGTGATTTTCTTCTGAAATTTTTTTCTTTGTTGAGTGCGATCAGTCTCGGCGTGCAAGGGTTTGATTCGTGTTTTTGTTTGAAGGTTTTTCAACCTGTTTTTCTCACCGCATCGTGTTCCAATCGTGATCTAAGGCGCATCTTCGACCTTCTTAAATTGCATTTCTTCCTATTTGGGCGGATTTTTTCCATGTAAAGGGTTGTATTTTTGTGCTCTGGCCACGTGTTTTGTTTTCATGTGTTTTCGTAGCTCACGTTTTGTTTGAGTTTGGATGTGTTTTTTTGCGTCTTTCAAACTCGCGCTTGACTTTGAAATCTTCCTGTGTGTCGTGTGTTTTGGGCCACATGACCTCTGTTGTGTGTTTTATTGCTTGATTTGTCTTTGCGGATCTCTGCAAATACATCCTCTTCCTGCATGTGACTATATGATTTTTAAATTGCGTCTTCTTGCTATTCAAGCCGCGCAACCTTTAGAGATTTCGTCGGGCTTTTGGTGCGTGATTTGGTGTCTCCTAGGCCGCTAGGGTTTCTGGAATTTTTTTTGATATTTGTGACACGATTTTCAAAATAA
>VDFB02047397.1:54476173-54649871 GCA_007258455.2 Sequoia sempervirens
TGTTACTACCTCTTTGGTCGAAGGATCTAAAGGATGATGTTTGAATAGTAAATCTTCTCAGGTGGAATGTTGTGATCTAGTTGATCCTCCTTTTATGACGATGAAAGGTAAAAACCAAAAAGAAATACTGCCCCCTCTACAAGTCTCTACCATAAATAGACAAAGATATGACTATGGTTTAGAGCCTAGAGGAAAGGGTAGACCTTCTTCCTAGGTTACTTAGGATAAAAAAAGTATAATAGATATAGATGATGGTACTAAGAGAACTTTGTCTAAGATTTTCTTGAAGATCACCCCTCATAAGTTCTCATGAAGATAAATTATTGGAACCTAAGAGGGTTAAATAACCCTCCCAAACATGATCCCCCTTCTAACTTGGTAAGGGATCATAGACTTGGTATTATTTTAATTTAGGAAACTAAAATAAGGGTTGACAAGATGAGTAAAATCAAGAATAGGCTCTTCAAAGATTATGGTTTTCATTGTTCTGAGGCAGTGGGTGCATCTGGTGGAATTGTTACTTTTTGGAATCCCAAGGTGGTGTAGGGTTTAGCTATTTTTGAAGACTTTAATCATCTGGCTACTTCCTTTAAGAATGTTTGAGATAATTTATCTTTGACTCTCTCTAATATTTATCCTCCCAATAGTAAGGGTGCCAGGAAGAAATTTTGGGAAATTCTAAAATCTTTTAAATGTCAGTTTTCATTCAATAATTGGTTAGTTATGGGGGATTTTAATTCCCCCCTAAATGAGTTTGAGAAGAAGGGTGGGGTCCAAAATTATAGATAATAGTAGGTTTGAACTTATGAATCTTATTAATGATAATTCCCTGATGGATTTGGATCTTCCAAGATCCTCTTATACTTGGACGAATAAAAGGGTTGGTGAGGCTCATATTCAAGTTAAGCTTGATCGAGCTCTTATTTCTTTGGATTGGGTTCTTTACTATTCATGTTCTCTTTCTACTTTGACTAGGTTGGGATCTGATCAATTTCCTCTCTCCCCTTCGACATATCTTTTGGGTAGAAGGAGAAAATTTCCATTTAAGTTTGAGAAAATGTGGACTTGTCATCTTGAGCTCAAGGATAAAATTTAGTCTTGGTATCCAACATTAGAGTTGATGGCTTTGCTATGTTTAGGGTGGTGAAAATATTGGCTAATGTTAAATTTAATGTTAGCAAGTGGAATATGTCTTCCTTTGGTCAGATTCTTGATGATAAAGCTTCTATTAAGGAGGAGCTTCAAATTGTTCAGCAATATATTCAGTTTAGTTGGTTATGATCCCACTCTTATTTAGCATGAGAATCTTCTTCTTTCTGGGTTGCATAACATTGTTGATAAGGGGGAAGAATTCTAGAAACAAAGGTTGTAGGTTATGTGGTTGAAAAGTGGGGACAAAAATCATAGATTTTTCCATCTCTCAACATTAAAAGATCGGGCCTCTTCGACTGTATCAACTCTATCGAGTTTAATAATCAGGTATTGGATAATGATGAGGATATCATGTAGGCTGCAACCTCTTTTTTCTCTGACTTATTATATGTGGATACTGTTTTGGATCTTGATTATCAACATTATCTTTTAAATGACAACCCTCATATAATTTTTGAAGACTTGAATAGGAATTTGGTTTGTATCCCTTTGGATAATGAGATCAAAAGTGTGATTTTCTCTTTTGAAGGTAATGAGGTACCTAAGCCTGATGGATTCTCCATGCTCTTTCAGTATTATTGGGATATTATGGCCAAGAATGTTTCAAATGCCACTAAAATGTTCTTTGGAAGAAATAACCTTCTAAAATAATTAAATTCCTCTTTTATTATGTGGGTGATCCCACAATAGTGGTTTACAATTTTTGGCCAAACTGGACACTAAAATAATTTTTTGTAACCAAATCTTCACTTTCGGGCATCTATAACGGCTAAACAGTGAAGAATTTGAAGATGATGCAAACTAGAGTTTTGTGACATTCTGTTTGTAGATTCTAAATATATTTTTTTCAAAATTTTTGGAATCGGATTGCACCTCTTTTTCCATCTCCCTCGAAAACTACTTTTTTTTCTTCAAAAAAAAAACATTTTTAAGGAGTGACACTGACCGTATAAAGCATAATTTTTTTTCCATGAAGGATAAAATTCTAATTCTTTTGAATTTAGATTTGTAACTCTGATATATAGTTCTTCCACTTGGTTAGATAGTGTTGTATTGAATATTTTTTCCTTAATCAAGTTTCAAAGTCAAACCAATTACAATTTAGACATAGGCGGACCGTATAACGTGTATTTTTTTTGTCTATATCGAAATTCAATTTATTTATTTCTGTTGGATCAATGACTTCAATATCTAGTGCACCCATATTTTTAATTCTTTTTTATAATATTCTCTTTTTCCACATGTGCAAAAAATAGAGCTTCATTTTCAGTGAAAAACCTACATTCACAAGAAATAAAAAATAAATATAATAATAAGATTAAATTTATTTAAAATTATACTTTTTGGGAAGCTTATAATAAGGAATACATACTTACAAAAAATAAATTTTAAGTGAATTCATTTGATCCCCCAAAAGATAAATCAAAAGTGGTTTTTTATCAGCATTTTGATAGGTGTAAAGGAGACTTTGTTATCGGTATGGTTTAAAACTAGCAGGGTTCTATCCAAGGGGGTTTGATCTAAGGTAGTTTGATCAACCCCTCTTCAATTGGAATACTTTAAATGGAACATTTTAAGGCTTAAATCATTATATTTTCCAAAAATATGTGATTTTAGAAAAAAATAGAATCTTTCAGAATCTGTAAACCAACTTTGTGGGATCACCCTTGTTCTTGTTTTGAAGAAGTCGGGGGCTTCTCCTTTTGGTGATTTTTTCCCTATAAGGCTATGTAATTCCATTTATAAGATCTTTTCTATATTATTGGCTATTAGATTACAAAAGTTTCTTCCCTAAATTTTTTAGTCCTAATCAATGGCTCCCCCTCTCCTTTCTTTGGTTACTCAAAGGGTTGGAGACTTGCAGATGCTATTTCTCCCTTTCCCTTTATCATTATGGTGGAATCTCTTGGTAGATTAATCTATAAGTCAGTTAATGATGGTATCATGACAAGCCTTGCTCCTTTTTCTAGCAATAAATTTTTTCTCCCATTAGTAGTTTGTTGATAACACCCTCATCGTTGGTGAGTCTTCCATCAAAGAAGTGAAAGCTATCAAGAATTTTTTGTAGAAGTATCAAGCTGCTTTGGGGGAGAAAATCAACCTTCCTAATAGTACCTTAGTTTTTCTCAATTCTCTTGAGCCTAGGTAGGACAAAAATGCAAGGATTTTTCAGTGTTAGATTGGGTAATTTTCATCTTCATACTTGGGTATCCTATTGTGCTATAATGTTGTTCTTGACTCCTTCTAGCATGGATTGATTGGCAAGTTTAATTCAAAATTAGTTGGGTGGAAGGGAGCTTTATTAATTCAAGCTGGTAAAGTTCAATTGATTAAATCTACTTTGAAAAATGTTCTAGTTTATGCTTTGAGCCTTTTTCAGATGCCCAGAAAGTTTATTGATAAGATTAAAAGTATCCAAAAAAATCTCTTTGGTAGGGGGTTGAAGAGAATAAAATAATGCATTTGGTGTCTTGGGATGATGTTTGCAAGCCTAAGAGATAATTTGGAGGTTTGGGTATCCGTAAAATGAGAGAATTTAATCTTGCTTGAATGGCCAAGCAACTTTGGAACCTTATCTCTATAGTAATAGTGAATGGGTTCGCATTTTCTCTAGCAAATATCTTCATGGTGTGGATCATATCAGGAATCTCCTTGCTAGTGGCTTTACCCCCCTTCTAGATCTGCCCTACGGAATTTCATGATTAAATATAGAATTATTATTTCTAAGGGATGGTGGTGGCAATTGGGAAATGGCAAGAAGATTCTTTTTTTGGAGGATTGGGGTATGTGCAGGATCATGATGGGCCAAAAAGTGGCAATATGATGGGTATGTGGCCGACGACTATCTTTTTACCCAAAATTAATGAAACGACAAGGGTTTTTAAAGGAGATTCTCAGCTCTCCACCAATATAAATTATGCTTTACTTTGATTTTAATAAGTAATTATTATTCATTTTCTATTCAAATTACGAGTAAAGTACTAATTGATAGGATGATTGAAAAACATCTATAGCTTTCAAACAATATCACATTTTTTGAATTGAAAACATGTGTCACATTCTATGCTTCACATATTATAGGATTAAAAAAAGAAAAAATAAATTTCATGAATTTTTGACCAAGTTAAGGTGGTTAGACATACAAGTTTTTATATTTTTTAAAAAGTTGTAATAAAAAATTCATTATTAATTATTTACTTGAAAAAAAATACAAAAAAATATGCATCACATCGGGGCATGAGTCATCTAATTATATCTAAAATCTTATAATTTTTTTTTATCATTTTATTGTGGTTAGGGTGGCCAGACAGATACCTACTTCTTATTTTTCCCTAAAATTTAAGAACCACTACATTGAAATTTCAAATTTTCACCAAATAGATTTTTTTTTTAAACAAACCTAGTTGTTTAGAAACTACATTTAATTTTCTATAGATTCTATTCTTACATATTTTTGAAATAATATAGATAACTTATTCAAATTTTTACGTCAAGTTGTCTAACTCAGATTTTTTAAAAAAATTTGCCACTTAAAGGTTTGTTTTTTCATTGATGATCCTGCACATACCCATTGGTGGATTGGTAATGGCCCACTCAAAGATGAGACTTGGGAACTTCCCTTTTGTGAGCTTTTTATCCATTCTTTTGGAATGATATGCTGCTAATTACATTGCTGATGGTTCCTAAAAAAGGCTTCATGATATTAATCCAGGTGTTGATCATCAAAGTGTGCGCCTCTCTGAAAGTCTTATGGGAAATTCAGTGAGTGGGGTAAAAATTTCATCTCACTAAATACCTCCAAGTTTTTTTATAGAAAGTCGACTCTTCTTTTGTGGTTTTGAGATAAGGGAGAAAGAAAATGTAAATATAAAACATAAAAGGCAATACACCAAAGATTTTACAACATTTCAAATTCAAATTATTCCTATGATTGATGTAAAGGACACAGAATGACACAACCCCTCATTGTTGGAAAGAGAACGAACAACAAAGGATAACTTCAAGCACAGTGTATACTTTCAAATCTTTTCGTAGGTAATGTTCATTGAGGTCTGATCAAACATAAAAATTCCTTAGAGTAAAAGAATAATATTTTAGAAATTATAAGAACTCTGTCTCCTAATACAACATAGCACAAAAGAAAAAAAACTTCAAAGATAACATAAAGTTCTAATGACATAAATTCCAATTTCTCTCAAAAATGCTATTCCAAAGCACAAGCATAAAGCATAGAAATCCGCTATTTAAACTAGCATAATATAGCTTGCAAGACACAGTGTTTCATTAAAAAATGATAGTATAAAGAAAGAAAGCTTGAAAAGGGCCATACATGCACAATTTTAATAAATTCCCCCCAATAGTTCGTGCTTTAATTAAAACTAAACTTTGAAACAAAGGTCGGATGCCAATCTGACAATAGTTTAGACCTTAATAGATATAATTTTTGAGAATAAAGTAGCTCTATAACTTGCTTCTAAAATATATTTCTTAAAAATTTAAGAAAACTAAAAAGAAAAGACTTCCTCTTTTCAAAGAAAAATCATCCTCTTTTCGGTGTCATTTCCTTCCCTTTATAGCCATTGAAGAAAGGAAAAACTTAGTTGATATAGGCCACACATGACAAACTACTAAGTAAAAGGTGAATGGAAAAACATAATTGAACCATAGTAGAATTCTATTTACACAAAATAATAAAAACATAAATATAATTTAAATGCCCATTTTCAAATTAGAAAAAATCAACAAAATATTCATAGTGAACAAAATTTGTTAGGTAATGGAAATTGTAATGTGGAGAGAGAGAAATAAACATAGTACATTAAAAAATAATATAAGATGAGTATAATTTTTTAATACCTATTTTTCTTTATTGTCCATAAGATAACTAACTAATTATCCAGAAGTGCCACGAAGTCTTGTTATAATTATTTATAAAAGATTAAATTATAAAAGTCTTTCAATAATTCTTTTAGTTAGAGTTAGCATGAAATTAAGGGAGAGTTGACATTAGATTAGATGGTTGCAAATTTGTTATAGTATTATTTCAATAATTCACAAATGTAATTGTTTTCAATTCTTTTTTCTTTTTAACTTATATGTCACTATAATTTTAATTTATATTTTTAAGCATGTTTTAAAAAATATATGTTTGTTGTGTTTTAGCCATGTTTTCTAAAATTATTAATTTGATTGGATAAACCTTAAAATCCAAAAATAAATACAACAGTAAATTATAATTTAAAGATTTTTAATATTAAATTAATTTAATTTTATATAATTACAAAACTATATTTTTTTACTTTCTACTTTTAATCATCTTTTTAATTAACATTTTTGTTTTTGATAGTAGTATAATTTATATCGTGTAACTGATAATTCTTACCAATAAAATATTTAACCAAATATAACTCAAAGCAAAAACATAATAAAATTAAAAATAATTAATAAAATTACTATTCAACATATATTTTTGAAAAAAATTCTTTATATTTACTTTAAATTAAATATAATGTTTATCCACATATGAAAATAAAAATGAATACAACTTTTTACCAAAATCTTTATTAGTGGTACAATTCCATCATCTTTTAAAATATATATATATATTTTAAATTACTTCTATAAAAAATACATTTTATTAGGAAAACCTTTATCAATCCAAAAAAAATTACATTCCCTCATCTTTTAAAATTATTGTTATTATTTTTAAGTTTCTTTCATAATTTACACCTTTACATACTATTATAAAATTCACATAACTTACAAAAATACAAAAACACTTAATAATGAAGCATTATGGTACTTTAAATAATTAATTTTTACTATAATTTTAGTTAAAAAATATCTTTAGAATAAGTAAATATTTTACTTGCTGGAGAGCAATTAAAACTTCTTATTTATTAAAACTATAATTACTAATAATTCTATAACTCTATTAATATTGATATTACATTTATTAACAAATATCAATATTTGGTATTTAAATGATTGTTTTTATTAAAAAATCAAGAAAGGGTCTTAATTGGTAACAATATAGAAACAATAAAGGAATCAATATAGATCAAGCAAGAGAGCTTGTACCTAACAATTTTGCCCGGAAGGATTTGACATTGATTGTTAAGTTTAAGTTAAGGGGTTTTTACTTACATTTATATGATTAGGACAATTCTTTATTTTTATTTTGTATGATATGAAAGCAATATGTGGAATGTGATGACATGACCTTGTTCACCAAAAATAAAAATATTTAGATTCCACATTTTATTTTTTAAAGATAAATGTTTGATAATTTTGAAATATATATGAATACTCACAAATAATAAAAAAATTACTCCAACAATGAATAATAGCTATAAAAATTTCAAACTAGAAGCTAAATATAAAGATACAATTTATATTACTTTTTTTTCATATCATCTTTCACTACACACAACTTTAAAGTAAAATTATCGAAATATTTTGCTTTCATTTGAAATTTTCAAATATTGTATTATTAAGATAATTATTTAATGATTTGTATCATCTTTCATTTTAATTTCCCCTTTTCAAATGTATTCTCTACAATCTTTATATTTTTATTAACAAATCTTATATATATTTGTTAGTAAAAATAAATAAATTTTATTTTAGGGTTTGTGTTGACATCAAAAGAAAGCTTAAGTAAGATGGTTAAACCATAGATGATTTCTAAAATATACTACAAATGTCAAAGGGTTTCCCTTCAATTCATTGATAGGTGATGATTATGATATATTCTTGATTACCACAACCACCAAGATTCAAACCCAAAAAATATGATATGAAGAATGAGGCAGAGGTTTGCTGGAGTCATATAAAATCCTTAATATATTCTTGATTACCACAACCACCTAGATTCAAACCCAAAAAACACTATATAAAGAATGAGGCTCGAGGTTTGCTCGGGTCATATAAAATCCTTAAAAAAAGAAGTTACGAATATCAAGAAGTGATTCGATTGATTAATAGGCGAGGGTTTGTTATATTCATTGATTATGCCAACTACCAAGATTCAAATCCCAAAAATATCACATAAAGAATAATATGAGATATGCCCCTTCAATATAAAATACTCAACAAAAATATATTAAAATATCAATTTAGGGTTTTGTATGACATTACAAGAAATGAAATGTCTTCTACCATACAAAACCAAAAATATGTAGTTGTTTGTTTGTCATGTGTATGCATATGGAAAACATTCCTTGGCTCTCTAAACATCTCAATGAACATTTCCTGAGATCCTGCTACAGGCAAGAGGTCACGCGGTCTAGTCTTAATTGATAACAACAGAGAAACAATTAAGCAGCCAAAAATAGATTACGCAACACAGCTCGAATCTAGAAAGGCCTGGCATTGATTGTTAAGTTTATGTTAAGGGGTTTTTACTTACATTTACATGATTAGGATAATTCTTTATTTTTACTTTGTATGATGTGAGAGCAATATGTGGAGTATGATGGCATGACCTTATTCATCAAAAATAAAAATTATTTAGATTCCATATTTTTATTTTTTAAAGATAAAGATTTGATAATTTTTTTGATTACCACAACCACCAAGATTCAAAACCAAAAAATATGGTATAAAGAATGAGGCAGAGGTTTCCTGAGTCATATAAAATCCTCAATAAAAATAAGTTACGATTATCAAGAAGTGATTCTCATTGATTAATAGACGAGGGTTTGTTATATTCATTGGTTATGACAACTACCAAGATTCAAATCCCAACAATACCATATAAAGAATAATACAGAGATCTGTCCCTTCAATATAAAATACTCAATAAAAATATATTAAAATATCAATTTAGGGTTCTTAATGTCTTCTACCATACAAAACCAAAAATATAGTGGTTTGTTTATCATGCATATGTATATGGAAAACATTCCTCAACTCTATAAACTTTTCAATGAGCATTTCCAGAAACATTCCTCAGCTCTCTAAACTTTTCAATGAGCATTTCTCGAGTCAACCAAAGATCTGAGATCCTACCATGAAAAAATCGTAACGAGAGATTCAGTGCGAAGGAGAGATTCAGAGTCCTTGCCCTGATGTTTATCTTTTTACCAAAATAAACACAGCCATTTCTCTAAAATAAAATATATAGAAAAGCCATCATCAAAAACTTTCTTTTATGAACTACTATGGTTCATACATTTCAAAAGAGCTGGATTGTTGGTTGCTCAGCTTTTGGAACATCAGCCAAATCCTCCTCTAAATCTCCTTCAACAAAGGTCAGGAATACCTCGGCTAAATCAATGTCGTTAAGTTCACTCTCCGCCGGAATTTCCAGATCGCGGTGGGTACTTTCAAGACCGGGGGACTGGTCTGTAGTTGGATTCAGATCACTTTGAGGTTGAGGAGGAGGATTATTAAGACAAGCATGAGAAGATCCATACATGATACGAGCGGCATCGTCATATGCAAGGGCAGCCTCGTGGGCAGTGTCGAAGGTGCCGAGCCATAGGCGCCTTCCTCCGTAGGGCTCGCTGATTTCTGCAACCCATTTACCCCATTTCCGCTGCCGCACGCCTCTGTAGTTGTACTGCCCATTTTCGGGCCCTCCTTTGCCCGAAGCACATCTTTTTCTTGATCTAATCCGAGCTGCTTTTGTTTCTGTTTTCACGAATGAACTCGCCTGCCGCCATTCGTATAATATCGCAGTAGCTTTCTTTTCCCTCTTCCCTCTCCCTGTCTCCGCCATCTTTTTTTCAACGGCTGAAATTGAAACTTCAAAACTCAGTGGAAACAATTGTTACGAAGGTGTGGAGATCGAATCACACAAAGAAAGTGAAAAAGAAAACTTGAGAATGTTGTGGCAGCTCTATCTGCTTGATCGATTGGTTTATATATGTGTGGGGGAGAGAGAATGGGGAGGCTTGTTGAACAAGAAAAGGAATGAGAGACAGTAGGGGAGAAGAGGTTTGCTGACAAAGAAAAGGGATGAACGTGACCACGCAGACAAACCTGCCGATCCCATTGGCGTTATGGGAGGCGTTGGTTTGCTTAGTTCCGAGAAACCGCGTAGCAGGCTAAATTGACGTCCACTGTCAAGTAAAAATGCTTTTTATATTTATTAAAAAAATATAAAATTAATTGATCTTTTTAGTTTTTACTTTAATTTAATTTGTTTTGTTTCAGAGAAAACACGTAGATAGCTTGAATTTGATGTCTATCGTCAGGTGAAAAGTTTTTTTTAGAGTATTATTTGTTTTGTTTTAGAATAAGCACGTAGATAGTTTGAATTTGTTTTCCATCATCACTTGAAAAGTTCTTTTTAGAGTATTAAATGCTTGTAATATTTATTGAGTAAATGCGTACGAGTCTTCAATTTGACATCTAGTGATCAAGTGAAAATCTTTTCTTAAAGAATTAAATGTTTGTAATATTTATTATATCATTTTCTTTGTTTATTTTATTATTTCTATTTATTTTTAAATTTAAAAATCTAAAACAAAGAAAATAATAAATTAATTTTATTTTTTATTAATAAATATTGTAAGCATTCAATACTCTAAGAAAAGCTTCTCACATGATGGTTGGACATCAAATTAGAGCACTACATCTTTCAAGCATATTCTATGAAGAGATTTTCACTTGATGGCTAGACATCAAATTGAAAGTTTAGGAACAAAATAAACTAATGAACTCCAATATATGTTATTATTTAAAAGAAAACAATATTACATATATTTATAAGAAAAAATAGAGATTGAAGATATTAAAATTTGAAGTCTAAATAAGATCAAATTTCAAACAAATAAAATATTGTCAAAGATGTCAAGTGTTGAGAGTTATATTACTAGGGATAGGAAGGGTCCCTTAAATTTGGGTTTACCCATACTTCAAGATTCAAGTCATTCAAAGGAGAAGTCATCCAAGGGAGGTTTGCTTCCAACTAGAAATGACACTCTTCTTTATCTTCCTTGTGTAACTAAGTATCATAAATAAGTGAAATGGCCAAAAGAAAAATAAATATTCATGCCAAAATTTAGCCTTCACATTGGTACACATTTAATTAAAATAATAAATAACATTATTAAAAGTGATTTGAAAATTGATAAATTTATGTGAATTTTTTATATTGACTAGCCGATTGTAAAATATAATGTTAATTGAAATATAAATATTTTTATAATTATTAAACATAAATTTGTAAGAGAGATTATTACGGTTTTTTATTTTTTGAAAGAAATTTTTATAAAATATTTTTTGATTATTTTTAAATTAACAATAATTATGTTTTATATATATCAATCATGATTTATTTGGTTAGTCATCCTTGAAATTTTTAGCTTGGATTAAGTAAGAGAAGTCACATCTGATGACATCTTTCCATGACATTATCATTGTTCTTAAATGCGAGCTCAATGACCTAGTAGGGCCACAAAATACATGAGATCAATGGTCCAACAAGAGTTTGAAGTTTGGTTATAATAAAAACACTATCATTTACTAGCCACCATACCACCCTTTTGTTATCAAGGTGTTTTTTGTATATATTTAGAATTGAAATATTTTATACAATTGAAATAAGGAGATCAATATGAAGTGTAAGGTTGATTTTTGAGAAAATATTAATATTATTTACTTTCTTATTGTCATGAATTTCAATATTTTCATTACCAATTTATACTTATTAGGAAACAAAAATAAAAAATAAAAAATTATATATTGTAAAGGAAAGAGAAAAAAATTTAAAAAATTAAAAAAGAGATCATATATGACATAATGTATGAATGACTTGTAAAATACATATGATAAATATAATAAAGACATGATTATATCTCATGGGTGTTTATATGATGAATGGATATACATGTATTTTACTTTGTATTATTATGTAATTATCATATATATTATAATATTATTCTTTATGCATCATATTAGGGTATATAGTATAGCACATAATTAAAGTAAGACTATGAGTCTATATCTTTTGTAAGTATCTAGTTCATTAGGAGAACATCATTTATTCCACTAGATAAGGATAATATTGAACCTAACAAAAATATTGTGATAAGTGAGACCATAATAAAGAGTGATTATAGATAAAAATGGAATCTATTGTGATAATGTGTGGTATAAAACACTAGTTTCTAACCATTTGGGATGTTAGGAACCTAGAGGTGATGGTGAAATGGGGGATCATAAAAGGATGTGATTATTGATTTATATTTATTCTAGTTGTTTTTATATAAACGAGAAGATATTATTAAGGATTAAATCAAAACATTAATTTGAAGAGGAAAAATGAAAACTTGAGAGAAGTAGTTAAGTCCAAATGGCTTATTAAGAAAGAAACATAATGAACCTAGATGAAGAAACTTGGGATAGGGAAGAAAGATCCTATTTAAGTACTACGAAAGATTTTGAAGCCTCAATGCATCACTCTAGGAGGGCTACTACTAAAAATTTAAGGAACTCTAACTTAGAGAAACCAAAAAATAAGATGCAACTTATAAATGTTGAATCAAAATAAGTGATAACACTTATAAAAGGATAAAAAAATCAACTTTGATATAATGATTGATGGAAAAATTTATGAATTAAGAAGAATTGTGTAGGCTAGATTGGAGAGGTCTTATAAGAAATATTGCTTAGCTATGTCTTAGAGATAAGAGTACATAGTCAATTGATAAATTTTAAACTCAATAACTCACCATCGATCTTGGTTTGTTGCATCTAAAGGAAAAATTGATAATTTATAACCAATGAAGAACTATAAGAGGATGCATCCCTAAAGTTTAGGAGACACCAAAAGGAGATTCCCATAACGATAGTTTCCCCCATGCCAAATAAGGTTAAAAAGAGTATATACAAAAGATAGATATATAAACACATTAATAAGAAGAAAGAGGAACAAGTTAAGAATAGAGTGTAAACTTGTAATTTTTTAAGTGTGAAAATAAATATTAGAAGAATATTTTGTTAAGGTTGAATTCGCTAGGAATAAGGAATCTTGTGAAAGAGTAAACCATGTGATTGTTCAAGGTGATTGAAAACTATCAAGGGTTGAACCTAGGGATTCTATACTAAAAAAGAAGTCAAGAGTAGGATAAAGAACCATAAGAAAACAATAAAAAATTATGTAAATCTACCACTCCAAAAACATAGATGGACCATAATCAACATACCCATACCAAGTGTCCCACTTTTGGGAAGATAGCCATACTAAGATTTCAAATTTTGGGAAGGATACCAGACAATATTTGATAATTTATTTATATGAGAATCTATATGAAAGAGAATGAAAATCAAAGATAACCAAATAAAGCTGTACAATTTTATCAAAAAATTGAGAGATGAAACATTAAAATAGTATGTATGAAGGAGTTTTAATTGCATATTTGAATTAGAATTCATTTGATTCATCATTTTCTTAAATAAAGCTTGGGATGCCTTTATATACATCTATTTCATTAACTTTAATAATATAAAACATTTCTTGACAATACATAACATAGTTCTATTCATCCACTCCATCATAGTAGTTGAGGTTTTTAATATTATGAGCTGTTCTTGTCATGAATTTATAACCATAAAATAAATTAGGAATGTATTCACCCTTATTGACATTCAGTTTTTCCATCTTGAATAGACATGATGAATTATTAATTATTCATTTTTATTGATGATAGGGGAAATTGGCCAAAATTTTCATACCTCATAATAAATATAATAAGTGATAGTAGTGAAATTTTGAGATACTTAAGATTTGGGAGCTAAATCCCGTTGGTGAATTAAATTTATTTGATCTTTAGGATGTAATAAGAGATGAAATTATAATTGTTGCACATAATAAATGACATTTTTTTAGTTTTATGACTATGTAAAACATGGGGAACAACTCTAATTAATCAAATAAACATGATAAATAATCTAGAATTAACAAGCAATGTTGTAAGCCATTTATCTACAACAATTTCCTCATTGAAAGCATCCATGGGAGTTCACATTGTCAATTTAATACTTAAAAATATAGATGTTATGAGGTTCAGTGTACATACATATGAATGTAAAGTAATGACATCTAATAATTAAAACTGGGCTTTGCACCTATTCATTATTTTTCAAAATATGATCTTAAAATTAGGAATGAATTCCTAAGATCAAACTTAACATCAACAAAATATAAATATACTTCTTGTTAGGATATAGTGTTATACACCATTGTATAAAATGTTATATTATAATACTAGAATTAAATAATTATTTAGTTGTGGTGCACCTAGGAGGTGTGTTCAACCACATTAGATAATTATTTGGTGCCACTTGTAAAGTTGTATTGTAATATTGGTTTATTATTTAGTGTGTGAGGGAGATGGGATAATAATTTAATTTTTGGGAAATGCATTTTATAAAGTGAAAACATAGTACCCAATATTAAATGAGAGGTCAATGGTTTTGTGGTACATATTTTTATCTTACCACTTGGTTGCATTTGTGTGAGTTTATATCTAAAAAATGAAACACATGTTTAGTGGTTAACGTTGGTTTGGTGAGTGGGCTATCATTATTGAGTCTTTTTGAGTGCATATGTGAAGCATGGCATGGGATGTGTGGATTCATGTTTGGACACATGGAGGATGCATTGGAGAGGCTTGATACTTCATAAATATTCATGGTAAATCTATAATTGCATGTATTTTTTTATTGTTGGATAATATACGGAGTATGGATACTTTTGGAGATTGGGTTTTTCCCTCTTGAAGGTTTTTCTAGGGTATATCTTATGTTTTCTTGTGGGTCATCTATTTGGTCTATGAATTATGATTATTTTGTAAGATTCTATGCATACATTTATCTCATGTGGTTATGCAATAAATAAATTAAATGAATGGGAATTAATGCATTATTCCTACCAAGTGGTATCAAAGCTTTAATGATTATGGGTAGTGCAAGCTCCTAGGTTTTGTTATAACCCTTGTTTAAGTAGATTTGGTGTAAAATTGAATCCATGGATATGTAGGATATATTTGAGGCATTAAAGTACATTTAATATATGTGCAAGTGTTGTTTGATAGATTTATAATTTTGGCGTTTGTAGATTCATTGGGTTTATTGTAGATTAGAAGCTTGAGATATTTGGGTCAAAAGGGTTTTGCAGAGGAAATTTCATCAATGCTCTTTAGAGAAAATGGACCTCACCATTGGATCTAGGATGGTCAAGAAATGAAAAATGATATAAAATTTTCCCTATTTTGGGAACTGTGAATTTTTTTTTCCATCCTTGCCTTGCTGTAGGACTGTCCAATTCTATTTGTAGAATATTTTTATTTAAAAATTTAGTAAAAATGTTGTAAATATTATTAAATTGAAAATTTTAAAAGTTAAAAATTAAAAATAAGAATATTTGCAACAAAGTATGCAGATTCACATACCTATAGTTACTACTTAATAATACTACTTAGTAGTGGTTGTAAGCCACCACCATCAGCTAGTGGTCAACTCCCTGGGCACCCAATCCTATGGGAGGTTGGTCCCCAACCCTTGAGGGCTTCAACCTTAAAACTACAAATATTCTTAAATCTAACCTATTTTTTAGTTAAGCTACAATTTAATTCTTATTGGGTTTGCAAACCCTCTGGGACACACCACCTAGGTGGCGTTACTTGCACTGGTGGGTTGCCTAAGGAGCCAACTAGCCATCACCTATTATTGAAATTGGGAAAAATTTTCTAGGAGGCATAACTTTCACCCAAGATGTCAGATTTTTGACTTTGAATAGTGGATGAAAAGATCTCTCAGATAACTAAACAATGGTATATATTTTATTCCATTATTTTAATTTTTATATAAGTTTTTGGGGCCTGAAAGCTAGATGTTCTTATTTTCATAGTTTTGGAAATAAATTTTGCATACAAAATCATATTTTAGATTTTGAATAGATATTTTTACAATAAAAAATTGTCACCCTTGAGAATTTTACACTAGTTTTTGCTCCTCGTGGTTGTGGTTCAATTGATGTATAGGTGATGATTATGATATATTCTTGATTACCACAACCACCAAGATTCAAACCCAATATAAAGTATGAGGTGTAAGTTTGCTAGAGTCATATAAAATCCTCAATATATTTTGATTACCACAACCCCCTAGATTCAAACCCAAAAAGTATGCTATAAAGAATGAGGCCCGAGGTTTTCTTGGGTCATATAAAATCCTCAAAAAAAAATGTTACGAATATCAAGAAGTGATTCGATTGATTAATAGACATGGTTTGTTATATTCATTATTATGCCAACTACCAAGATTCAAATCCCAAAAATACCATATAAAGAATAATATTGCCCCTTCAATATAAAATACTTAATAAAAATATTTTAATTTAGGGTTTTGTATGACATTACAAGAAATGAAATGTCTTCTACAATACAAAACCAAAAATATGCAGTTGTTTGTTTGTCATGTGTATGTATATGGAAAAAATTCCTTGGCTCTCTAAACATCTCAATGAGCATTTCCAAAGTTAACTAGAGATTTGAGATCCTATTGTAGGGAATATGTCATGATGTCTAGTCTTAATTGGTAACAACAAAGATGCCATGAGGCTCTTCATCCTTTTCCCAACCAATTTTTTTGGTGAATCTAACTATTTCAAACACTTCAGTACCTCTAAAGCTATCATTTTAAAAGCTAAGTTAGATCTTAAAGAGTGTTTGCATTCATCATTGGCATACCTAATCACAATTAAAAATCTTTGAAAACTAAAAAAGTCACATTGCATTTTGCATCTAGGGTTAAATTCAGTAATTAGAAAATTGCTTGTATAATTATATTTTATATTACAAAATCACAAAATTTGTTGAATTCTGAAAAAATTATTTATTTTCAGGCTTGTACAGTCATAAAAAAGAACACTTAAACACTACAGACATCCAAACTTTGAATCCAATAAAATAATATTGCTATTATATTGTGTACTACACCCTAGACTAGTCAAATTTAGGTAAAATTTTGATCACGAGTCTATTTTGGTGGACCTTCTATGTGGTTTTACTTTCTAATTTTGTATTTTGTATGATTTTTTGTTACTATCATATACCTTTCCTTGTATAGTAGGCTTAATTAAGCATTATGAAACTCATATGAGCTTCATGATCTGCTGTCCTATTTCTAATACCCTTATGAGATGAAGTTTCATACTTATGGCATACCATGCTATAAATACATCCATTTTGGAGATTGAGTCCTCTAACTCTTGCACACAAGGTATAGCTTCAACCTAATCCATTTTGGATTCTATTCCTCACCATACATTACCCATGACCACCTCAAAAATTAATATTTATATGGAATTAGATACTTCTATTTCCCTTCTTCATGAAGACAAGTTAAAACAATTGAACAATGATTTAGAAGGTTTTTAAGATTATTTAAGTATTGAATCCTTAACAAGAGAAATAATGCTTATTGTGGAGAACCTTAAAAATTTGATAAATGATTCTAAAGGAATAGAAGTATAATTTAGTATAGCTCACATTATCTATGTTAGTATCCCTACAACAAATATTTTCATCACATTCATAAATTCTTAAAGTGAAGGAGGAAAACAAGTTTCCTCTCCCACATCCATATATTGTTTTCCCGTATTTACACCACCAATAGTAGCATCAACCATACAATATACCAATGGCATAAACAAAAGCTTAGGGTTTCCTAATATTAATCCTTATAATTTTGTTATGTCACCCTTAATACCACCATGTTCATCACATTTCATAAACATGCAACATAGTAACCCATTGGTCACTTACTCTAGTTCAACAAATTTTTGAAACATGTCACCAAATGATTCGGTGGTAAACAAAATTTTGTTAAATGTGACATCACTTCAATGAAAAATATCAACATTAAATATAAAGATAAAAATGGTAAAGCTTTATAATATATTACATGTAATCTTTTGTCAATTTCTATCCTAAAAATGCCTATACCTCAAAAAATTGAGATACCTTGATTTAAGAAGTTCAATAATAAGGGAGATCCTAACAACCACATGTATTGTATTTTACTGCATTATGTAGCAAATTCATATTTGAAGAAAGACTCCTAGCTAAGCTCTTTCCTAGATCATTAAAAGATATATCCTTGGAATGGTTTTTCTCATTTTTGGATAACTCCATAGACTCATTCATTAAAATTTTTAGTGCATTTCTCAAACAATTTCATGAAAAAATTAGTCCTCAAGTCAAATTAACTAACTTAGTACGTTGCAAACAAGGACCTAAGGAAAATATAACAAAATTTATAGGATGGTAAATTAATTTATTTAATAAAAATCCTCCTATAGTCTTCTTGGGATTGATATTCAAAGGGTGTTTATAAGAAACTTTCAACCTAACATTCGAGAAAAGATATTATTGATGAAGTATCCATCATGTTTCCACACTTCTGTATGACTCTTCATGATTATTAGATATCATTTAGTCAATATGAATGTGAACCATAGATTTTTGGTTCCTATGGACTTCTCTAACTCTTCTAGGGTTTTTCACCTAAAAGGAGAGAGATAGGGCGCAAAAATGCTCAGGGTTCATTCAAATTATGTTATGTATGATGTATATATGAGTAAATGAGATGATATAAATGTAGTTATATGAACTAATTGATCGATTAAACATGCAAAACCTAAGAAATATGACTTGTTTGAAAATAAATTGTGTATTGCAACAATGAACTATAAATGAATGCAAAGCTAAAAAAAAATGAATGAAACTTGAAGTGTGCACCTAGAACCTTGATGAGGACTAGAAATTTATTTTTAAATGCTATTGATGCTGATTTTCAATCCTAGAGGGACTCATTTTCCATTATGGGTGAGTTAGTCCCAATTCTGGTAAATTGTGTCAGAACCCATTTCTGACAAAAGTGTACTAAAAAATGTAGAAAACTCAAAATTGATCCTATGGTGGGACTCATTCTCCACCCATGGTGAATAATTCCAATTTTTAATTTCTATATTTTCAAAGGTGGATTCTGAAGCTTCTAATCTACACTTTAGCTTCCTATAGGTGTCAGCTTCTGAAAATTTGATTTATGAGTCTAAAAATGAGATCTTGTTGATTCTTTGAATTTTTGAATGAGAAGAAGACTTGAGAAACCTTGCAACTTGATCTTCAATGATTTCCAAGTTTCCAAGAGACCTAAATCTACAAACGCACAAGAAGAGAAGAAGAAATGGTGAATGTTAGGGCATGGGGGTTTGCCTTGGTCAAACCCTGTTTAGGTTATTAAACCAAAATGATGAAAGAATGGAATGAATCATGCAAAAATGGAATAAATTACCTTAATATGATGAATTATCTTGAAAGTATGCAAGAAAACATGTAGAATCAACCCTTAGATGTCTTAGGAATCTAAATTGATGACTTGCAATGTAAATACCCTAGCTTGCTTGACTTTAGATAGAAGATAGATGATGAATGAATGAAGTGAATGTGTTAATGGATTAATATATGTAAAAATGAGTTTAGAGAGGTGAATTTAAAGGAAATTTGCTTTATTTTCCTATTAATTAGATCCCTAAGGCCAACATGGAGAAAAATCAAACTTAAACCCTAATTTTTCTCGCTCAAAACCCCAAAAATGTCTCAAATGGGACTCATTCACCACTAATGGAAAATAGGTCCCACCTAGATGGGACTAATTTGCAACTAATGGCGAATGGGTCCCATAGGGGCCATTTTTGCTAGCTAGAATGTCGAGAAGTAAGAAAATTAGGGTTATATGATGACTATATTGGTTATTTGATCAAATTATGCCTCAAGATGCACAATATGGGTTAATAGGGGCCTATTCGTGATGATATAAATGTAAAATAGGGATTGGGACACAAAATTCAATGTGAAAGTGTAATTAAATACACTTTACAACACTAAAATGAGGTCCTCATACCCTAGGAAGGCACAAGAACCAATGTGAATGTGTGGGGCACATTACAACATTAGTCTATCATTAAGTTTATTTCAAAAACCTTCTATATTGATGTAGTAATATTATTAAACACATTTTATAACTTTGAATTAAGGAGAAATGGGTTCATTAAGTCTAGAAAAGTGTGAAAGTCCTTTACAAGACTTTTTAACACCTTTACAAGACATCGTTAAAAGTGTGTTATTCGATTTGCAAGGGTCAAAGACCTAGTGTGGATGCATAAAATGCCTCACAACACTTTAATCAAGGCCTCATTAATTCCAATTTATCATGAATTAACCCCATATCAAGCAAAAGGTCCTTTTTTCTACAACACATTTAGCCCCCACTTTAGTGAGAGGGTGAACTTGCTTCAAACTCACACTGAAGCAGACATTCAAGAGAGATCCATATGTATAGATACAGATGAAAAAGAAGGAAAAAGATCAAAGGAGATGGCCAATCCCCTAGGATCAAAGATCCTAATTCAACCTATCAAGATACAAAATAATGCAATTGCAAGAATGAGAAAATGAAAATGAAAAGGATGGGTCAAGCTTCGACCGTTTGTGCAACTAGTTGTGGTTCAAATCTAGGCTGGTTGAAAGGAAGATGCATACTTACTTTGGGGCAATGGATTCTTGGTAGTCTTCCAGGTGAGAAGACCCAAAAGTATACTCACTTTGGGGCCACAGAACTTCTAATTATCTGTGGGGTGAGAAAGTCCAAAAAGGTAAGATACATACGCTAGTTGGTATGCACTCACAAACACAAAGGTGGCTATGGGGAAAATTCATGCCACTAGGTGGGCTTCCTGCTCGACCATATTAAACTTATATCTCATGATAAATTTAACAAGGCACCACAAAGAAAAATGAAATGAACAAAAAGAAGGGTACCACAGTCATGCAAGTTGTGTTATGAAAGGTGGAAAAAATGGAAAATTTAAAAATGTAAGAGTGTTAAGTGTAAAATGTGAAAGCTTTTCAAAGGAGATTTGTTAAGTTCATGCAAGGTTAGTCACTTAGGGGACATTGTGTATCATGTCTCCAAGAGAGGACCAATCAAAGAATAATATATTCACAACTTAGGGGATGTAGTGTGTCGCATCAGGCCACTAAGAGGAATGTAATATGCTAAGATAGATCATGCTTATGAAGGAAATCACACCCAATGTCATCCAAAAAGTGACAAACACATCATATAAATTACAAGGCTACACTAGGAACCAAGAATACAAATGAATTATGGTAATGTATGCACCCCACTTTAAAGCAGTTGCGAGCACCCGTACTATGAGCAATTGCTTTGAAGTAGAAAAAGAGGACATGAGAGCTTACTCAGAAATCCCTATGCCAAGTCATATGTTTCTGATAAGATGCATCATGAAGAAAGGTAGTATGTCACATGCGATTCAATCTTAAGACATGTCATCCACATCCCAATCTTTCTCTTATATGTTCATGAAAGGTTAACGACTAGTGAAAAGAGACAACAAGAAGTGACATATGAGGGCAAGGCTATCAAACCCCTTTCCCCCACTTAGTGTAGGAAAAAGGTGAGCCTAGAATGGATGAAGGTGAGTATCAAGTAAAGGAATTAGGTGCTCCCATACAAGGAAGAGCACCACACTCCTTTAGACGTTGAATGTTATTGTTGTGTGAAGTTTTTGATGATAGTGGAAATAAGTGTGATATATTTGATTTGTTCATGTGTGCAGTACATTCATGTGTAGGAGGAAGATTATAACCATAATCTAAGTGAGATGAAGAGGGTGTGTGTTTGTGAGAAGGATTGGTTTCTTTACAAGAACACAAATCCTTTTTATGGTTATGTATTGTTGCATGAGGGATGGGAGTTATATTGCCCCAACCACCATCATGGGGTGATGTGGTAGAACTAAGTTGAGCAAATGAAACATAAGGTTTTTTGGGTTGAGATTGAGATATTGCACACCCTCCCTTAAAGACCTGTAGGTGTGAAATTCCAATCACTACTAGGACTTGTGTTTGAAAATGAATTGTTTGTATATGACTCTTTGGACCATGAGGGTGAGATTTTGGAAGTATTATGGGAAGGAGGGGTAGAATCTAATGACCCCCAATTATCACAAAAGAGTTTTTTTGTAGGTGAAGAGTTAACATCAATGTGTATAGGTTTAAGTTTTGATCTAGGAATGAAAGGATTAGGGGAGTTGAAAATGTTGTGATCAATTGACACATAGATTTTCTCATCTTCATCAATCATGCATATCTTATTGTTGTAATTCAACTTCATGACACAGTGAAGGGTAGATGAGACTCCTTTCATAGCATGAATCCATGGTCTCCCTAGTATAATATTGTATGGAAGAAGCTCATGCATGATATGAATAGAGGTAGGCAACACTATAGGTCCAACCTCAATAAGTAATGTGATCATCCCAAGTGGTTGCCTATGAACATTGTCAAAGCCACAAATATGAATATCATTAAGTTGAATGAACTTTTTGTGCATGCCAATTTTCTGTAGGATGTCCATGCTACAAACATTAATTTCTGATCCATTTTCGATGAGAGTGTGCCTAACTAGAGTTTCATTAATGATCACCTTTATCATTAAGGGATTATTCTTGTTTTGAATCTCAAGTGAGGGTAATTCATGTTTAGGGAATGTGATTTCAGATTGGATGGATGCATTGGATGAGAGGAGGATGTTACATGATTAAGTTTTAAGTAATATTGCATCTCTTCCTTCTGTATTTCCAATATTTCATGAAAAAGAAGATTCAAAATTAGTGAGAGTTGAATGAGTTTCCATACAGATATATTAGCAGGAGTATTTTTAAGATCTTCAACATTAGGAACTTTTTGAGGAAATGGTGTAGGGGTCTTCTATGGTCTTCTAGAGGTTTGACCCACTAAGTTACAACTTAGTGGCTGCAAAAAATTGTTATGGGTAGATTGCATCATGGATTTCAAGATAGCTCTGAATTGTTTGTGTTTTTCACTAATGGAAGGTGCCTTAGGAGTCTCACTAATTAAAGGAGATCCCACTTGTGTCATCATAACCTCAATTTTTTTTTCTTGATTGGCATAATATGTTGGTGAAGGGGATTATAATGCCACTTGAGTATCCTCACCAAGGGAAGGTTTAGTGGTTGAATGATATGTGTCAATGGTCATCTATGATTGCACCATGAGATTCTCCCTAGAAGGAGAGTTTTTAGGAGAACAACAAGCCAAATTTTTGTGACATTCATAGGTTGGTTCTTCTAAAAGGACTTCATCACTAGTAGGGGAATGATCAATGGTTAAAGATTTTTTTTCAAGAGGGGTTTCCCTAGGTGAAGGGGGACAACTAAGATATTCACAACCTTCATTGATTGTGTTGTCTAACATAAAAGTATCTACTTCACAACTAGGAGAGATACTAAAAGAAGAACAACTATTGTTGTCATGATCATCTAAGGTTGTGTTATGTTGGTTGTGAATGTGTTGTCCACTAAGAGAGGTAAAAGGAGAGAAACAAATAGGATTCTCAAAACTCTCATTAATTGATTCTTCTACTAAAATATCTTCATCACAAAGAGGATAGATATTATGAGAAGAACAAGTATGATCATTAGGAATGACCCAAGTTGTAGTCTCTTTCACAAAAACACTCTCATAGGGAGAGGATAGGAAGTGTTTCTTAACATGTATACATATGCAAGGTACTAGGATTGTTTGAATAAGAATGAAAAGAACATGTAACCATTCCATGCAATTTTTTAGCAATAGGAACAATGTATATGCAAAGGTACAAAATATTATTATCCAATATATGTAAGATTTGAAGAATGTAGACAATGTACATGCAAAAATGAAAAGCACTTTTACCAAACTAATGCAAAGTTTGAGAAATAGAAACATTGTATATGCAAACTTGTGAAAAGTGTTTTTATCAATGTTAGGAAAAATTACAGAAATGGAAGCATTTTTAGATGTAAGGATGTGTGCAAATGAAGTGATTTGAAGAATGAGTGATCTAAAATGATGTTTTTGAGCTAAATGCATTAAAAAAATGTTCCATAAATTTTCCAGACTTATACTATATGATACTAGGAGGCTTAGGAAGCATAGAAAGAACGTTTCTGATTAAAGAATAGTTAGTCAAAAATCTAGACAAAGATTGATCCGCCCAGTATGGAAAATGAGTCCCAGTACTATTTTTTTGCAAAATTTTTAGAAATTTTGAAGTGTTTTTGATGTGTTTAATATTGTAAGATGCAGACCTAAGATGGAGATTTAGAATTTTAGAGATTTTTAAGGAAATTGTATGTAAAAATGCAAGCTAAATGCACTCTTTCCTAATACAAAAATTTGAAACCCTAGATGCAAATTAACCAAAACAACTCTAATGCAAATGCAATGCAAGCTAGGATTAGGATGAAAATGGACCCCAAATCAGAAAATAAGATGTTTAAAAAATTAGGTTCACCAAAATGAACCATATATTTTTGGTTCATGTGGACTTCTCTATCTCTTCTAGGGTTTTTCACCTAAAAGGAGAGAGATAGGGCCCAAAAATGCTAAGGGTTCATTTAAATTATGTTATGTATGATGTATATTTGACTAAATGATATGCTATAAATGTAGTTATATTAAATAATTGATTGATTAAACATGCAAAACCTAATAAATATACTTTTTTGAAAATGCATTGTGTATTGCAACAATGAACTAGAAATGAATGCAAAGCTAAACAATAATGAATGAAACTTGAAGTGTGCACTTGGAACCTTGATGAGGATTGGAAATTGATTTTGAAATGCTTATGATGTTGATTTTCAAGCCTGGAGGGACTCATTCATCATTATGGGTGAATCAGTCCCAGTTCTGGTAAACTGTGCCAGATCTCATTTCTAACAAAACGGTACTAAAAAATGGAGAAAAATAAAAATTGACCCTGTGGTGGAACTCATTCACCACCCATGGTGAATAGGTCCACTTTTTTAATTTCTAGATTTTCAAAGGTGGGTTCCAAAGCTTCCAATTTACACTTTAGCTTCCTACAGGTGTCCACTTCCAAAACTTTGATTTACGGGTTTGAAAATGAGATCTTGTTGATTATTTGACTTGTTGAATGAGAAGAAGAATTGATAAACCTTGAAACTTGATCTTCAATTATTTCCAAGCTTCCAAGAGACCTAGATCTACAAACACACAATAAGAGAAGAAGAAATGGTGAATGTTAGGGCATGGGGGGTTTGCCTTGGTCAAACCCAGTTTAGGTAATTAAACCAAAATGATGAAAGAATTAAATGAATCATGCAAAAATGGAATAAATTACCTTACCATGATGAATGACCTTGAAAGTATGCAACAAAACATGTAGAATCAGCCCTTAGATATCACAGGAAGCTAAATTGATGACTTGCAATGTAAATGCCCTAACTTGCTTGACTTGAGATAGAAGATAGATGATGAATGAATAATGTGAATGTGTTAATGGATGAATATATGTAGAAATGAGTTTAGAGAGGTTAATTTATAGGAAATTCACCTTATTTTCCTATTAATTAGATCCCTAAGGCTGACATGGAGAAAAATTAAACTTAAAACCTAATTTTTCCCTCTCAAAACCCCAAAAATGGCTCAAATGGGACTCATTCACTAGCAATGGTGAATAGGTCCTACCTAGATGGGACTAATTCACCACTAATGGTGAATGGATCCCACAGGGGCCATTATTGCTAGCTAGAATGTCGAGAAGAAAATTAGGGATATATGATGACTATGTCAGTTATTTGATCAAATTATGCCTCTGAATGCACAATACGAATTAATAGGGGCCTATTAGTGATGAAATAAATGTTGAAAATAGGGCTTGGGACACAATATTAATTGTGAAAGTGTGATTAAATATGCTTTACAACACTAAAATGAGGTCCTCATAGCCTAGGAAAGCACAAGAACCAATGTGAATGTGTGGGGCACATTACAACATTAGTTTATCATTAACTTTACAACACCTTTACAAGACATTGTTAAAAGTGTGATATTCAATTTGCAAGGGTCCAAGACCTAATTTGTATGCATAAAATTCCTCACAACACTTGAATCAAGGCCTCATTAAGTCCAATTTATCATGAATTAATGCCATATCAAGCAAAGGGCCCCTTTATCTATGACACAAAAGGAGCACCTTTATTTACTCCTATTGGTAAATCCAAATTCATACCTCAAAAAATTACCCATCTTTCAAAAATGAAAATAAAAGCTTTACTATGATAAGAATTCCTCAAACTACAAATAACAAAAAAACACATGTTGCTACTATAAGTAACACTCCCTATGAATTTTGGTCAAGAGATGGTCAGTTCACACAATTAACTAATTCTCTTCATGCAATAATGTTACAATTATTCAACAAGAACCTAATTCAACACCCTATGATTAGGCCAATTGACACAAGTAAACCTTTATTACCACATTTTAATGGAAAATAACCTTTTCAATATCACTATACACCTAGATCATTATAAACCTAGACACGATATAAAATGATGTATGCATCTTAATAACCAAGTGCAAGACCTCATTTATTCTAATCAAATAAAAAACGTCAGTGTTAATGAAAAAAGAAATAAGTCTCTCTTGCTGCCTAACCAAAACTTGCAAATATTCACCAATCCCTTACCAAGTCATTCATCCAACTTTGTGTAATGTAGTGATAATGTTGAAGAAGATGATAATATGTCAAACATGATAAATACAATTGAAGTTCAACCTTGTAACATGCCCATTGTTCTACCCAGTAATTTTACTATGTTTTACCCATAAGTGAACTATGTGTCTAACTAACATTAAGAGCAACAAAAAATTTTCTTTTATTTTGAATAATAAATGCATATTTGAAACATAGCCATTTCAAAATTTTCCACTACATAAGAAAGAATAATTTCATTAATACAAGTAATGATTTTATATTACATAATTTCAATATGATATTTCACATTTATAATTTCCATAGAGATGGATACATGTTTAGATACATAGCTTCAATGATCTTATTGAAATAAAGACACAAATGGTCCATATGTCCTTCCTCAAATATTGACCACCAACTGCATGAGGAGAAGAATCACTCAAGTGATTTTCCACCAACCACGACCTCACTACGACCCCCACACATCTAGCAAACTGGTAAGATGGCCCTACCCTTTGATGAAGACATTGATTTGGTAACCTCAAAATTCTAGCCTTATTTGAGAATTGTGTTGTTTCCTACATATCTAGAGCTACCATATAGTGGGGATAGTGCAGCATCATGGGGGGCCAAACAGTGGCAATAGGAGATAAAAGTGGTTGGAAACTTTTTTTAATCCAAAATTAATGAAACAAAAAGGGTTTATAGAGAAAATTGACAACTTTCTAAAAATATAAGATATTCCTTATTTGGAATTAAATATATAATTATTATTGATTTTCTACATACATTATGACTAAAGTCTTGATTGATAGGCTAATTGAAAAACATCTATAACTTTTTAATAGTTAAACATTTTTTGAATCCAAAAGATGTGTCACACTCAGTGCTTCATAAACTATAGTTTAAAAAAAAAGAAAAAATAAATTTCATAATTTTTGAAAAAGTTAGGCTGGTTAGACAAATGGTTTTTTAATATATTTAGAAATTCCTACTAGAAAATTCAGAAATAAATATTTACTTGCAAATAAATTACAAAAAAATATGTGTCACATCAAATAATGTGTCCTCTACTTATATTGAAATATTTAGAATAAAATATTTATTTTTTCTCCCTATTAGGGTGGCCGGACAAACACTTTATTTTTATTTTTTTCCTATAAATTTAGTACTACTGCATTGAAATTTCAATTTTTTACCAAATAGATTTACTTTTTCCAAAAAAGGACTAATAGCTTAGAAACTATATTTATTTTTTCTACAAATTTTGTTTTTACATATTTTTCAAATTATGTTAATAGCCTATTCAAAATTTTATGTCAAGTTGCCTAGCTTTTTATTTTTAAATTTTTATTTTCACTTAGGGCCCTAGTTTTCCCCCCACAATGATGTTGCACTGACCCAGTGGCTACAAACTACATGTATGATAATCCCTTCCTAGTATGTAAACCTGGATCATGGTGAACTGACATTGTAAGTAGTGGCTACTTACACTACTTTGGCCAAAGAATTCATTACCTAGTACTTTAAGTGAGATTCACCAGTCCACCCACCTTCCTAGTTTAATTTGGTTTTGACCATTCATACTCTATACATAGGTTATCCCCTTTCCCATGAATTATTATAACCCCAAGAATAACCAACTAATAACTCATGTTTATAATGACATTACTACTTAAGCATATCAAGCAACTATATATTTCATACTACATATGAATAGTATTGACAATCAATATATAGTATTGAAAAACTACATAAAGTATAAATAAAACATGATCATATAAATTCCAATATAGGATATATATCTATATAAGTATAACCAAATTGACAGGTTTCACAAAATAAAGAATCAACCAAAAACATGCAATCTTATCTAAAGCATCACAACACATATTTAAATCATTCCATTCCAAACAAGGCAACCATTAATAAATAACCTTTCAAACATACATAACAAGGGAATAAAAATAAGCATGCATGTACAAAGGCTCCAACTGATAATTATTTCTTCCTAGCTCAATGCCACAATCCTACTTGTTACTTCCTCTAAGTTCAACCCAATTCCCACTTCTATCTCCTCTTACCAATTCTCTCAACAATTACAAATGTAAAATAACAAATCAACTCACTAACTCTCAAGCTCTCTAATTCACTTGTATAGAAAATAGAGTAGAATGGAAATGGAGAAATCATAATGAAAAGTGTAACAAATGGTAGAGAGAGAACCTCTATATATACTAAAATTTAAGCATCCAAAGGCTACAAACAAGCTATCAATTCTGCCACCTTTCTACTCCCATGCAATGACTCAACTAATTAAACTCCTAGATTGCAACACATAACAGTCCTCACATTTCTAATGGCTGAGTTAACTTAATTCATGAGACAACATGAGTCTTTTACTGTGTCATGGGATAGTGATGGCTTTCAATAGGTTTCCTACTTGGTTTTCAAGTCAATCACCCTCTTATATTTTTTCCAACTTTACATTAAATAGTATTTAATGCTTATCTAATGGTTTAAAATCTGGTTTTGGCATAGGTTTATACTTCTTATTGCTTCCACATTCTACAAATTTTGTGCCACATATTAACCTTTTAGCACCCTCTGTTATAACATAGTCAAAGACTATTTAAATATTGTTAAATGTGCTTTTATTCCTCTTGCTATGTTTTAACTATTTTTCCCTTACTCATGTCCTTTAAGTCTTTTGACTTATTCACAAGATTCATGCGCTATGGTTATATTTTAGCTACATCAATATTAAAGGTAGTGCAATAATGTGCTAAGCATTATTTAAAGTGCTTAAAACATATCAACTTTAGTGCTATAATAACACACTTTGCATATTTCAAAATACTTCACAATATATATATATATATATATATATATATATATATATATATATATATATATATATATATATATATCTGTGTGTGTGTGTGTGTATGTATGTATGTATGTATTTATGTATGTATGTATGTATGTATGTATATGTATATATATGATATATTTAATATATAACACATATTTTGAATGAATCTAGGAAAATAGGTGCATCATACCACCTTTATCAATTCATTTTTGTGAACCTCATTCTTCTATATTTTAGATAGTAATAAAATACATAGGATCAAAAAATAACTCAACTAAGTTGTTTATTGTAAAATTCATGTTGGAGGATTTAGTTACGGAATTATCCATGATAATTATTGACCGTGATCAAAATAAATTATAAAAATTCCATCATTCCAATAAGTTCACATTTTTCACTATTAACTAGGACCTCATATCATGTAAAATTAAAAATAAGTGGATATTTTTTCAAATATGAGAATCTTTTCCTCCAAAGTGTAAGGATACTAGATTCTTAAAAAAATTGAAAAAAGTCACAATTTGTCAAGAAGGTTATATACAACTATACTTAACAATGAGCTCTCTTCGGGTGGTGGTGGTGTAGTTTTTTCAAATTCGGTGAAGGGGGGAAGTTCTGGTGCAATAGTTGGCATTAATTTTGATCAGTTTGTTGATAATGGGGTGATGTCAGTTAATTTTTTGGTTGATGGTAAGTGGTGTGGGCCCCCGTTTTTAGAGAATTTGTGCTTGGGTGAGAAAGGGGCCCCCAAGGTACATTTTCTTTCACACTTCTCTTTGTCCTCTTTTGAGCTAGAGATTCCTATTGCTAAAAAGATTGGGTGTGGTTAGACTAGAGATGTTATGGATGTAGGTTTCAAATCTACTTGTTATGTGATTGTGCTTCCTAGTGGTGACAAGATGAGGTGTGGTATGACCTTTGAGGTTGCTCTCAAGTGGTCAAACTTTTTTAGTGCTAAACCCAAAGGTAAAAGTTCTTTGCCTCTAGTGGGTTTTTAGTCTAATGCATCTACCAGTCAGTTCTCTATCCTAGTTCTTGATTGCATTGTTGAGAAGGGTGTTTCAAATATGGAAATTACATTGTTGGGAAATTTTTTTGTTCCTCGTCCACACATCTTATTGGTTCGTAAGTTCTCTCCAGACTAATGGCATCTTAAGGGCTAGGTAGATGTTGTTGCTATGGTGAAGGGGTTTTTCTCCTTCTCTTTCAAATGTGAGGATAACCTCATTATGGACCTTAGTGGTGGGCCTTGGTTTATTGAAAGTCATCTTTGATGTTGAAAATATGGGAATGTAGGTTTGATCCCAATTCCTATTCTTTCTTAACTGATCCAGTTTGGGTGAGACTCCCAAACCTCTTGTTATAATTCTTAGATGATGAAGTTTTTAAAGGGATTGATAGCACCTTTGGAAACTTATTTTCTATTGATCAAATGACTACTTTGAGAAAGTGTTTGGTGTATGCTTGTTTTTGTGTGAATGTTGAGCAATCAGTTGACCTTCCTTCTATTGTGAATATTATCTCCAAAGTTGGTGTTTGGGAGAATATGGTGGAATTTGAGTTCATTCCATTTGCTTGTTTTGTCTACAACAAAGCTATGCACTAGGAAAAAAATTCCAGCCAAAATTTTAGAAGCCCCCATTGAAGGAATGGAGGGAGAAAGAGTGGGTTGTGGCACCTATGGTCACTACCAAGGACTCAGTGGTTAATATGGAGTCTCTTCAAGATTTCTCTAATAACAAGGTGGAAGCATTGTTGGATATTTCTCATGAGAAGCATAGTTTAGACTTAGAACCTTCAAGGATGACCTTGGGTGATGTTGCTTCTCCTAGGCTATCTAGTCAAGTTCAAAATGAGATATCTAATATGGTGGTTCTTCTTAAAATTAAGGGAGCTAAGGAGGTGGAGAATAGCTCTGTTGTTTCTAATTTTTTCTCTTCTCTGTTAAGAAGTGTAAAGTTGGTTTTCCTTTAGCAATCTTAGAAATATTGGTTTGAGGTCGCCCCTTGTGGTTAATGTTATTACCTCTTTGGTGGAAGGATCTAAAGGCCAATTTTTGAATAGTAAATATTCTTAGGTGAAATGGAGAAATAGAAAGAAATACTCTCCCCCCTCTGGGAGTTTCCTCTAGAAATAGAAAAAGATTTGATGACGGTTCAGAGCCTAGAGGAAAGTGTAGATGTCCTTCCTAGGTTACTCGAGATAAGGAAAGTAGAATTGATATAGCTAATGGGACTTAGAGAACATTGTTTGAGATATGCTTGAAGAGTAACCCTCATAAGTTATCATGAAGATAATTTCCTAGAACTTGAGAGGGTTAAATAACCCTCACAAACATAATCTCCTTTCTAACTTGGTAAGGGATCATAGACCTGATATTATTTTGATTTAGGAAAGTAAAATGGGGGATGACAAGCTAAATAAAATCAAGAATAGGCTCTTCAAATATTGTGGTTTTCATTGTTATGAGGCGGTGCATCTAGTGGTATTGTTACTTTTCAGAATCCCAAGGTGGTGTAGGGTTTGGCTATTTTTGAAGACTTTAATCATGTGGCTACTTCCTTTAAGAATGCTTGAGATAATTTTTCTTAGAATCTCTCTAATATTTATGCTCACAATGGTAAGGGTGCGAGGAAGAAATTTTGGGAAATTCTAAGCTCTTTTAAATCTCAATTTTCTTTCAATAACTGGTTGGTTATGGGGGATTTTAATACTCCCTTAAATGAGTTTGAGAAGAAGGGGGGCCCCAAATTGTAGATGATAGTAGGTTTGATCTTATGAATCTTATTAATGATAATGCCTTGATGGATTTATATCTTCAAGGAGCCCCTTATGCTTGGTTGAATGTAAGAGTTTGTGAGGCTCTAATTTAGGTTAAGCCTCATAGAGCTCCTTTTTCTCTAGATTGGTTTCTTTCCTATTCTTGCTCTCTTTTTTCTTTGACCAGGTTGGGATATGATCACTTTCCTCTCTCCCTTTCGACATATCTTTTGGGTAAAAGGAGACAATTTCTATTTAAGTTTGAGAAAATGTGAACCTGTCATCCTAATCTTAAGGATAAAATTTAGTCTTGGTGGAACATTGGAGTTGATGGTTTTGTTATGTTCAGGGTGGCAAAAAGTTAGCTAATTTTAAATTTGATGTTCACAAGTGGAATGGGTCTTCCTTTGGTCAAATTTTTGATGATAAAGCTTCCATTAAGGAGGAGCTTCAATTTTTTTAACAATCTATTCAATTTGCTAGTTATGATCCTACTCGTATCTAGTGTGAGAATCTTCTTCTTTCTAGGTTGCATAACATTGTTGCTAGCAAGGAGGATGAATTCTAGAAACAAAGGTTACGGGTTATGTGGTTGAAAAGTGGGGATAGAAATATGATATTTTTCCATCTCTCAACATTAAAACGTTAACCCTCTTCGACTATATCACCTCTATCAGGTTTAATAGTCAGATGTTAATAATGATGAGGATATCCTGTAGGTTGCAACCTCTTTTTTCTCTAATTTTTTATCTGTGGATAATGTGTTAGATCTTGATTATCAACATGATCTTTGAAATGGCATTCCTCACATCATTTCTGAAGACTTGAATAGGCAACCGATTTGTATCCCTTTGGATGATGAGATCAAAAGTGTGGTTTTTTCTTTTGAAGGTAATCAGGCATTTGGCCTTGATGGATTCCCCATGTTCTTCTTTCAATCTTCTTGGGATATTGTGGCCAAGGATGTTTCCAATGCCACTAAAGAGTTCTTTGGAAGCAATAACCTCGTAAACGAATTAAATTCCTCTTTTATTGTTCTAGTTCTAATGAAGCCAAGGGATTCTTATTTTGGTGAGTTCTTCCCTATAAGTTTGTGCAATACCATTTATAGGATCTTTTGGGTATGTGCAGGATCATCATGGAAAAAATAGGCCCTTAAGTGGCAAAAATTTCAGAAAAATTAGACTTCGGCAACTTGACGTAAAAATTTGAATAAGTTATCTATATTATTTCAAAAATATGTAAGAATAGAATTTGTAGAAAATTGAATGTAGTTTCTAAACTACTAGGTTTTTTAAATCTATTTGGTGAAAATTTGAAATTTCAATGCAAATTTACTTAAATTTCGGGAAAAATAAGTAGGTGTCTATCACCACCCTAACCACAATAAAATGATAATATTTTTTTATAAGATTTTAGGTATAAGTAGAGGACTCATGCCTCGATGTGATGCATATTTTTTTTAAATTTTTTCAAGTAAATAATTAATTATGAATTTTTTATTACAACTTTTAAAAAATATAAAAACTCATATGTCTAACCACCTTAAATTGGTAAAACTGTTAGAGTAATAAGTTGTTTTACTTGATTAATTTAATCATATTGGTTAATTAATTAAGTCACTTATCACTTTAGTTACTTAAGCTAAACTTAGGCACATTAATAATTAATTATTTATTAATTATTAAGTGTGCACACTAGGGTTTCCCTTTTAGGGTTTCTTGATCTCCTTTTATAAGGATTGATCTCATTGTAATTATTGATGGGAGAATATCTGTAGCTTTCATATCTTCTTGAAAGTTTTCTCTCTTCTATAGCTTTTTCTTGTTGAAGTTAATTGCATACATTTGTTTGCAAATCTCTTGCATGGAAGGTGTTTTGTTTGTTGTTTGATCCTGTGGCTCGTGGTTTTGTGCTTGTTTCACAATTCTAACATGGTATCAGAGTGTGGATTCAACAAACCCCTTCTTGATTTATGAGGTTTTCTTCTTCAACAAGGGTTGCAGGCTTCAGATCTGAATCCCCTTTGCTTTCTTTGCAAATTTTTGAGGAAGAAGTTTTTAGAAGCATTTTGGCGTAAATCAGATCTCTCCATTGAATCTAGAGCTGTCGGAATAGTCAAGATCGGCCTTTGTTTCGTCAAATTTGGCTTCCGTTTGTCAAATCTGTGAGGGTTTGAAGAAAGGGATTTTTTGCCAGATCTAGGGGGTACTCAAGTTTTTAGAGCATTTTCAGCATAAACGGACCTCACCATTGCGTCCACAATGGCCAAAAACCCTAAGATCGACTGTGAAATCGTCAAAATCCGAGCAGTTGATTTTTGAGGCAATTTTTTTTCCATACGGCCCTGTTCGCCGTCTACATGCAATTCGAGGTGAAAAAAATCATTTGATTTTTTCTGCAAATTTTTTTAAAAAAAAATCAATTTCAAAAAAGCTATATTAAAAAAATCACAGTTTTTTTTGGTAATTTTTTTTTATAAAAGAAACAAAAAGTTTTTTTGGGACCCTGCAGGCCCAGTACCATCCACTTGCGGGTTCATTAATGGTACCTATAGGGTACCTGCTACACAGGCCCTATGGGTCCATTAATGCCATCGGCCGGCGGCTTTGAAGCCACCGGCGGTGGCTTTCACAGTCACTGGCGGTGACTTTCAAAGTCACTGGCGGTGGCTTTCAAAAGTCACCGGTGGCCTGATTTTTTTATGATTTAAAAAAAATAAAAATCAATCAATGCTTTTTTTCATATATATTTTAAAAAAAAAAATATTATATATGTATGTAATTTTTTATGATTTTTTTTAAACAAAAATCAAAGCCTGGTAATTTTGCTTTTTATGCAAAATCATGCACTGTAATTGGAGGAGTTTTTTTCCTGCACACTAAATCTGGCAGACCTCCAGATCTGGAGGTTTTTTTCCTAAATTTGGCGGAAATCACTTTTTGCCCGCTCAACCCCTCTCCGTTGGGTTTTTCAAATTTGCACCCAATATTCCAGAGGCCATATCTCGGCCATACAATGGGCTTTTTCAGTGCAATTTTTTTTGAAATGGGGTGAAATTTCATGCTCTTCATAGTGGTCTAGGTATTTTCTAGTTTTGACTTCTGATTTTTTCTAGAATTCTATTTTCTCAGTCCTGTCGCTGTTCAGTTCTCATTTTAGAGACTTTGACGAGTCATATCTTCTGCATCCGGACACATTTTTGGGTGCCATTTTTTTTGAAACTGCATGTTTTTTTGTGTACTTCATCATGGTGCTACCGGTTTCCTCTTTTTCTATAAGAGAATTTTATTTTCAGCATGTTGTCCTATTTGACATTGTAGACATTATGGGCTCACATTGCATGTATTTCTCTTTTGTAAATGCACTGAGATAAATTGCCTCAGCATTGTATGTGTAGTATTGGGTTTCTTGCACATCACTTTGTGCCATATTTTGTACTTGCACTATATTATAAAGTGCCATGGGGAGGTTGTGTAGTGGCTTTATTTTTTCCATCACACCTTTGTCTAGTGAGTGTCCCTCCACGATGACAGTGGATCCATATGATTCCAACCTCATGCGTGTGTGTTTTGTTTTGCACACCACTTTTTCAATTGTAGGTGCTTTCTTGTGCCCTTTTAGATGCTCTTGGTTTCTCTTCATGCACTACTTTTTGGCATTCAGTTTTAGTATACCTGTCACACCTCTCCCTTTTTAGCATTATGGGGGGGTTTCTACTATTGTTGTTAATGCTTCCTTGGTTTTTCCTTGGAAGGAATCTTCCATTCTCAATTGATTAGTGTTCTTCAGACTATTGATTGTTGTCTTCTTGATCCTGATCATCATATCTTCAGAGGAGGTTCTTCGGCACCGTAGCAATCATCTTTTGATAGAGTTTGCAGCTTCTTCATGCTTCTGTGATGTTCTACGTGTTCTTCTTTTTTAGGACATTTCTTTGATTTGGAGGTTTTTTAGTCCTTCAATCACCTTTGATCTCTTTTTGGAGTAGATTTTTTCCCATGAGGTTTTCTCTATTTCTCCACTTTATAGAGATCTTCTATTTGTACATGGGTACCTTACTTGGCCTTGTTTGTCGAGACCCATCTTTGCTTTCATGCATCTTTTTCATAGTGTTTTAGCTACTTCCTAAGTTCATCTTAAGGGGGGGTGTTAGAGTAATAAGTTGTTTTACTTAATTAATTTAATCATATTGGTTAATTAATTAAGTCACTTATCACTTTAGTTACTTAAGCTAAACTTAGGCACATTAATAATTAATTATTTATTAATTTTTAAGTGTGCACACTAGGGTTTCCCTTTTAGGGTTTCTTGATCTCCTTTTATAAGGATTGATCTCATTGTAATTATTGATGGGAGAATATCTGTATCTTTCATATCTTCTTGAAAGTTTTCTCTCTTCTATAGCTTTTTCTTGTTGAAGTTAATTGCATACATTTGTTTGCAAATCTCTTGCGTGGAAGGTGTTTTGTTTGTTGTTTGATCCTGTGGCTCATGGTTTTGTGCTTGTTTCACAATTCTAACAAGAACTTCATCAAATTCAATTTTTCTTTTTTAATCCTATACTATGTGAAGCATAGAATGTAACACATGTTTTGGATTCAAAAAATGTGATACCGTTTGAAAGCTATAGATGTTTTTCAATTAGCCTATCAATCAGGACTTTAGTCATAATTTGAATAGAAAATGAATAATAATTACTTATTAAATTCAAATTAAAGCATAATTTATATCGTTGGACAGTTGAGAATCTCCTTTAAAAACCATTTTCGTTTCATCAATTTTGGGTAAAAAAAATAGTCATCAGCTACATACCCATCATATTGACATTTTTTTGCACATCATGATCCTACACATACTCTTTTCTAAAGTGTTGGTTGTGAGATTACATAAGGTTCTTCCCCAAATATTTTTGGTTCAAAAAAATGAATTTTTTCGTGGTAGGAAAATCCTTGTTTTGATTCTTACTGTGCATGAGAATATCCATTCCTTGATGGTTAATAGGCAGGTAGGTTTTGTTGTGAAGATGGATCTCCTCAAAGCCTATGGTAGAGTTTATTGGGGTTTCTCCTTAAGATTATAGAAGTGTTTAGGTTTGGGGAGAAGTTGGTGTTGTTGGTTAGGCAATCAATTTATACTCTAATTTTTTTTGTCTTAATCAATGGCTCTCCCTCTCCTTTATTTTATTGCCCGAGGGGTTTGAGATAGGGAGACCCTATTTCTCCCTTAAATTCCTTTATTATTATGGTAGAATCTCATGGTAGATTAATCCAAAATTTAGTTAATGATGGTCTAATAATGAGTCTTTCTCCTTCTTTTGGCAATCAAATATGCTCTTATTAGCAATTTGTAGATGACACCCTCATCCTTGGTGAGTCTTCCATCAAAGAGGTGAAAGCTATCAAGCATACTTTTGTAGAAGTGTTAAGTTGCTGCGGGGAAAAAATCCAACCTTCCTAATAGTACTTTATTTTTTCTCAATTCTCTTAAGTCTAGGTAGCACATAATTGTGAGGATTTTGCAATGTTAGATTGGGGAATTTTCATCTTCATACTTGGATCTCCTATTGGGATCTAATGTTGTTTCTAACTCTATCTAGTGTGGATTGATCGACAAGTTTAATTGAAAATTAGTTGGGTAGAAGGGAGCTTTATTAATTCAAGATGGTAAAGTTCAATTGATTAAATGATCTACTTTCCAAAATATTATAGTTTATGCTTTGAGCCCTTTTTACATACCTAAGAAGTTTATTGATAAGATTAAAAGTATCTAAAAATTTTTATTTGGTATGAGGTTGAAGAGAAGAAAATAATGCTTTTGGTATCTTGGGATGATGTCGGTTGGCCTAAAAGTTTTGGAGGTTTTTGTATCTATAAAATTAGAGAATTTAACCTTGCCTTAATAACCAAGCAACTTTGGACCCTTATATCTAGCAATAGTGAATGGGTTTGCATTTTCTCTAGCAAATATCTTTGTGGTGTGGATCATATCAGGGATCTCTTTGCTAGTGGCTTTACCCACCCTTGTGGATCTACCTTATGGAATTTCATGATTAAACTAAATGTATTATCTCTAAGGAATGGTAGTGGCAATTGGGAAATGACATGAGGATTCTACTTTGGGAGGATTGGTGGTTTGTTAATGGCCCCCTCAAAGATGAGACTTGGGTGTTTCCCTTTTGTGAGCTTTGTATTCATTCTTTTGGAAGATATGTTGCTAATTACATTGTTGATGGTTCTTGGAAAAGGCTTCATGATATTAATCTAGGGTTGGAGGTTCTTTGTAAAGCCTTATCTTTAGTTCATATCTTGGCATTTTCCCCTACATATAAGGTGGTGTGGAAGTTGTCTTCAAGTGGAAATTTTTTCAATTTCTTCGGTGTTCTCTAACCATTTTTCCCTTGTTGGTATTATTCCTTTTTTGGAAACTCTTTCATTCCCTAACTTGATTCCTAAAGTGGATAAATGTTTTTCGGGTTACTTTTCCAAAACAAAGTTCTCACTATTGATAACCTTTTGAAAATGGATTTTATGATACCTAATAGATGTTTTCTTTGTGAGGAGGTTGCAGAGGTTGTGGACCATATTATTGTTGGTTAGAGGTATGTGGTGTATGTTTTATCCCATGTGCTCTCTCTGGAACTTGAGCTGGGTCTTCCCTTCTTCTATTGGGGGTTTTTGGTCTCAATGGTATATTCAATCTTCTAATCCTTCTTTGTCCTTCCTATGGTCTCTCAATCTACCTAATGTGGCTTGGGGTATTTGGTTGGAAAGAAATAATATAATTTTTAGGAATTCCTATCTTCCCCTATTAGGCTTTCTTATAAGATTTGTGCTGCCATCAAGAAAATTTTCTCTCTAAGGTGTCTTTTAAGAATTTTCCTAAAGTTGTTGTCTCTCCTTGTGACTCTCTTGTCTCCCAAATTTGAAACCTCTTTTGTGTTGGTGTAAGTTTTTATTTTCCTAGTGAGTTAATTTATTTTCCCTTAGTTCTAGGATTTTCTAACACTTAATTAAGATTGCTTTGGATAATAAAGTGAGTTTATTACTAGGAGATAAGTGTGTGGTGTCCCCTTCCTTAAAGGGGGGAACCACTTTCCACTTTTGGTGGCATCCTCCATTTTGGGTGGTCGATCTCCAATTTTTGTCATTGATTCCTATTGGTTGGATTTTTCACCTACTTCCTCTCCTAAGTTCTATATAAACTCACTACCTAGCTTGTATTTTCATCCATTCATGCATATTTGCATTGTATCTTTTCAACTTAGAAGCTGTTAATGCAATTTTATTGTGCATAAAAATTGCATAATCTCTTAGAGTCATGGTTTGCACTCTTATGTTTTTCCATTTTATTTAACTTTGATTTTCTCTTAAAATTTTCCTTGGGTTATTCAATCTATTTCAAATTTCTAACATGGTACATCTAAGCTTTTTTTTTGAGAAATCTAAGTTCTTAGATTCCTGATTAGGAGATTGAGTTTCTTGTAAAGATCTTGTAAATTCCCATATGATCCTCTCTTGTGTTTTGAGTGATCTAGTGAATCAGAAAAGATTTGCAAAGACCTAATAACCTCTTCATATTGTATATATGTTTTGTGAGATTTGGGTGACTACATCATTTTTGGTTATACTAGTAGCATTTTTGACTCTTCTAATGCATTTAGAAGGCTTGAGAAATTCATATTTGGATTTTGTTTTATCCAAATTGGAGATCACTTGACATAGTTGCAGATGGGGGTTTGATGCAAGCCACTTTTTATTGGAGCCATTTGCATTTTTGCTTCAAAATTCTAGCTTCCACTCATTTGTAAGAAAGATGATTTATGGGTTTTGTAGCCAAGTTCAACATCTCATTAGGGTATCTTTTATATTTTGAATATCTTGTGTATATTTGAAGAAAAATGCTTTCTAAAAAGCACCACACATCATTTTTCTATTGACTGAAGGTTTAAAAAAAAGCATTTTTTCATCTTTTGCTTGCTGAATGAATAAATAATTTCTAGGTTTTGTTCTTGGAATCAAAATATTTTTAGGTTTCTGTTATTGTCTAAAAACAACAAATGAATTTTTTAGAAATTAGATTAGAAGTAAAACTTTTTTTTTCTAGAAAAAATTGTTTCCTACAAGCTAAATTTAACCAAATTTTCAAAAAATCATATCTTATGCTTGCATGTTGGATTTTAGCAAATAGGATATTGTTGGAAAGCAAGAGATGAGCACTTTCCATCTACAAAGGTTTTGAAAAGAATTTTTTCTAGTTTTTGCCATATATTTCAAGTTGAATTTGTTGTTTTTTCTTCAACAGGCCATAACTTTCACCTCATAGCTCCATTTTTTGGAAATGAATAGGCATTGGAATGGTATTGAAGAGAACTACATAGCTACAAAGTTATTTTTTCTATATTTTATCTCAGATTTAATATGTATTAGAATTTATAATTTTTTTCATTAAGGGCCTATTGAGAATTATATCTTGGAAACGGCTTTGTAAATGCACTAATCATAAAGAGCCAACATTGTAATATCTTGTGGGGTAATTTATAAGACTGGTGGAAAGTGGGGTGTCTCTTGGTGTCTCTTTTCTTATTTCTTTCTCTTTTTGTGTACTCACAACAATCTTCTTTTCTTCCTAAAATTGATCAATCAATAGTTCCTATATTAACACCCTACAACTATTTTTATTAGAAAAGTAAAATGTCCCTCTACTTGAAAAAGTATGGATTGAATAGGCTAACAATGTGACTAGAAAATGAACCAACAATTGATGCAAAAAAGAGAAACTGGTTTAATAAGTGTGATGAAGCATTTAGAACCTTATGTATGTCTTTATCTCCAGATTTTCTTTTTCATGTTGAATCTTTGTCTACACCAAAAAAAGTTTAGAAAACATTGGAAAAATCTTTGGTGCACAAGATGAATTAAGAGGCCATCAATTGGAGAATGAGCTAATAGGTTTAAGCCCTTCAATTTTTGATACAATACAAGACTTCTTCACCAAACTAAAGGACATAAGATTGCGATTGAAATAGTGTGGAATTCAGAAAGATGATAAATAATTGATCTTAAGTATTCTCTCTAAACATGGTCCAAATTATTTAGTTTTTGTTTCTACATTATATGCCACTAAAAGTGCATTAGGAGCATCCTAAATAATGCCTTCTATTGATGTGTTTTCTAATGAACTCACAAAAGAACAAGAAATTTTTTTCAAATAGGCACTATGAAATCTTCTAATTCTCATGCTTTAGTTGTAAGTCAAGGCATTAAAGAATAGAAAGATAATGGAAAGAAAAATAAGAAACAAAATAATCAATGAGAGAATGCTTCAGATGTATCTTCATCTAATTCTAATATAGACACTAAAATTTCTTCAAATCAAGGAAAACCTAAGAAGGAGAAGGTAAAATTTGCTTACTATAAGAAACTTGGTCATGATGAACACAAATGAATGAAGAAATAGATTGATCGCCTCACATATATTCTTGAGAAGAGTAACAAAGGGGTAACTGAATCTCCATCTTCATCAAACTAAGAATCTACAAAGAAAAAGGAAAAATTCCATGATAGTTATGCTTCTACATCAGAAAAACATAAAGAAAAAGCTCTTTGTGCTTTTACGAGTATTGGATCAGGGAGATGGCTTCTAGATTCAAGAGCTTCTTATCATATGGCTTCTTCACAGTCCATGTTCTCTTCTTTTGAGCCTTGTGTTTTGCCACCTATTTTGATGGGTAACAATACATATATGAATGTAATTGGGAAGGGATCTATTAATATAGGGGATGGTACTTTCAATGATGTATTTTTCATACCTCATTTTTCTAATAATCTTCTTTCCATCTACCAAGTTACTCATAGTGGAGCAGGAAAGACTATGGAATTTACTCTTGATTCAGTTCTTATCAAATATTTGGAGAGTAGAGAGATAATTGGACTAGGATGGTTGATCATGCTTCTTAGTTGTATTCCTTTTTAGATTTCATTCCTGATGATGGCTTTGATCCTTTTGATGATGATCACACTTCTAGTATGGATTTTGATTTTGAGGAGAATTTTGGTTACTTAAACTTGGGTATTCTCACAAGTGATATAGTTCTTGAACCTTGTATTCCATATCCTCCATCTACTATTACTACGTCAGATTCTAATGTTGCTTCTTTGAAAGTTTCCAATGATTCTTTGTAGCAGGACATACATTATGTTTCAGGCTTAGCTTGGGATGGTCTCTTGATAGGTATTTCAAACTTGTTTATGGATACACATATTGTAGATTTGGGAGACACTATTGATGAATTTAGTCTTCTCTTTGATGAAATTTATTATTCTTCAATTGTTGTGAGGGAAAAACTTGACCCTCTTTTTTCAATCTCTACATGATCATTCATCACAGTTTGACATGAGTGTGGATACTTTGGATCAACATTTGGAAGATCCATCTTCAAAGGAGATACTTGAGTCTTTGGATGGTGTTCTACATTAATCTCTAAGAGATGTTGAGTTTTCATTTTCAACAACATGGACTAGAATTCCTGATTTGATTGTGGGAGCCTTCAACATTGACATGGTGACACTTCAGCCAAGTTTAGAGACTTCATACATCTTGAGTTTAATTCCTATATATTCCTTTTAGGAGTGAGGATATAGCTCACATACACCTTTTGTTTTATTTTTTCCTAAAGGGAGGAACATTGTTTGATGATCATGGACCATCTTCTACATCCAGTTTCAAGCATCTACCATTGGATCTCTTTGGGCGGGGCTTATTTGTCATTCCACTTCATTTCTATCTCTATTATGGGGGAGCATACTTTTTCTTTGTGGGATGGGGCTTCTTCTTCATTGAGAGGGGAATTTTATATCTAAATGGGTATCTAACATGGCTTCATTTTCTAGGACCCATCATATTTTACATCCTCCTAAGCTATGCTTAAGAGGGGGTGTTGGTTTAGTTTTTTATTTTCCTAGTGGGTTAATTTATTTTCCCTTAGTCCTATATTTTTCCTACACTTAATTAAGCTTGCTTAGGATAATAAAGTGAGTTTATTACTAGGAGATAAGTGTGTGGTGTCCCCTTCCTTAAGGGTGAAACTAGTTTCCACTTTTGGTGGTCCATCAACAATTTTTGTGGTTGATTCCTATTGGTTGAATTTTCCACCTATCTCCTCTCCTAATTTCTATATAAACTCACTACCTAGCTTGTATTTTCATCCATTCATGCATGTTTACATTGTATCTTTTCATCTTGGAATCTCTTAATGCAATTTTGTCACATTGACTTTGCATAATCTTTCAGAGTCTTTGTTTGCATTCTTATGTTTTTCTAGTTTATATAAGGGTATGTGTAGGATCATGATGGGCCAAAAAGTAGCTATATGATGGGTATGTGGCTGGTGAATTTTTTTTAACCCAAAATTGATGAAACAAAAAGGGTTTTTAAAGGAGATTCTCAGCTTTCCACAAATATAAATTATGCTTTACTTTGAAATTAATAAATGATTATTATTCATTTTTTTGAATTACAACTAAATTCCTGATTGATAGGTTGATTGAAAAAAATCTACAACTTTCAAACAATATCACATATTTTGAATCCAAAACATGCGTCACATTCTATGCTTCACATACTATAGGATTAAAAAAAATGAATTTCATGAAGTTTTGACCAAGTTAAGGTGGTCAGACACATGAGTTTTTATATTTTTTAAAAGTTGTAATAAAAAATTCATAATTAATTATTTACTTGGAAAAAAATTTGAAAAAAATATGCATCACATCGGGACACGAATCCTCTACTTATATCTAAATCTTATAAAAAAATATTATCATTTTATTGTGGTTAGGGTGGTCAGAAAGAAACCTCTTATTTTTTCCTTGAAGTTTAAGTACTACTGCATTGGAATTTCAAATTTTCACCAAATATATATATATATATATATATATATATATATATTTAAATAAACCTAGTAGTTTAGAAACTACATTCAATTTTCTATATATTCTTTTCTTACATATTTTTGAAATAATATAGACTAGCACTTGCACCCTAATTAGGTGCAATATGTACGCCGATAGGCTTAGGAAATGTGTACAACTTCTATTTTTCGACATTAGACTGAAGAAGATTTTCTGACATTAGACTAGAGGAGATCTCCCATGTAATAGCCTATCGACTAATAAAGGTACAATTCTAAAGAAACATAAAAATATCTATTCCAATTCTATAAGCCTACACACAATATAATCGTGGAGACTATACCATTAGAAGCAGTCATTTAAATTCTAACAGCTTTTATCTTGACAAGCATCTTAAAGAATACATATTTCATTAACATACCAATTGAGAAATTTAGTTTCCGTTGACAGACTATTAACAATTTAGCTTCAATCTATCATCATTAAGACATTCAAGGGCCAAAATACATACCCAATTTTCAAGATAACTCATACGTTCAAGAGCCCAAAAAGAAACCCAATAAACCCTTATCATTCCATAAGCCATAAATTTCAAACTCAATGTGGCTTGGTGTTCACAACATTTCATACTGATTGATCAAATAAATCATTATCATACAACTATTTCACCCAATTAAGAAATCACTGACTCCCTTTGAGTACAATTAACCAAAATTGCACAACATGGCTCTACTAACCTCCATGCTAACCTCTTCCAATTATGAAATTCACTAAATCATGATTGAGCAGCAGTTCTACACAATTAAAAATTGTCTTTAACGCCTTTGTATCCAATTCATGATAGTTGCTCAACCAAATAACTCAATATTCGCTATATCCATTCAATAAATCATAATTGTACGGCTGTTGTTCCCAAGTGGTCATTTGAAAGTTACTGAATCTTTTTTTGTCAACTACATTAATGATTGCCAATATAACTCGGTGTTCACTTTACTCGATGCCAAACTGCTCTGGCCACCCCATTCAACAAACACAGGTATTATATACACCCAAATGAAAATAACTTTACTAAAATTGATCAGAATTGTACCATATGACTCAGCCTTGCAATACTACATGCCCATCTATTCTAATCAAGAATTTCAATCATTCAGAATTGCAAAGCTATTTTACCCAATTATAGTAATTGAAACACATTTTAGGCCAAATTCATTGGAATCACACAACTATTCATATAATTCAGTACTAAATTCATTTAGACGATATTGAAGTTAATGCAATGGAATCATTACTACAAGCACTAGCTAAGAGAGCCACTAGAGATTTTCAAGCATTTTAAAATGGCACCATCTAATTGACTAAAGCTATCTATATAAGGAGATCTTAGTCTTGCTAATCTGTCATATCATATAATCCTAAAAATTACTTAATCCCTTTGCATCAACTTCATTAACAATTGCAAATATGAGTCAATGTTCTCTTTAGTCAATTTTGTCCTACTATGGCTACTCCAATCAACAAATCAACATCACACAGCTCTTAAATACCGAAGGAAAATAATTACTGAATCTACTTTCTTTTCTCAAATTCATGAGAATTGCACACAATATGCCTCAGCCTCACAAAATACCATGCATCACTATTACACTCAATCCTTTCAACCATTCAGAATTGTGAAGCTATTTTTTACCCAAAGGGCCAAATACAGTTACCAAACCACTTTATAGGCTATTTCATCATAATTGCACAAAGGTTCATATAATTCAGTAAAACAATAATTTAGAAGACATCAAAGTTAATGCGGTGGAATAACTACTGCAAGCCCTAGCTAAGTGAGCCAGTTGAGATTTACAAGCATTTAAAAATGGTGCCATCTATTTGACTAGAGTTATCTATATAAAAAGCTCTTATTCTGCAAGACAATCATATCATATAATCTTGAAAAAAGAATACCTTGTGCAATCTGAAACAGGGATTGAATGAACACATAGTTTTCAAGCCAAAATTATATTCTTACCAATAAAACTCAGTATTTACCGTAATCCACTTTGATCAATCCATTCCCGCTTTAAAACCCAATTAAAATATCATTGAACCCCTTCAGTAAAATTCATCTGATTGCACAACAAAATTTGATATTCACTATTGTCCATGACAACCTATTCTGATCAATCCATTTTGGCATACTCAGCTAAATGTTTATTGAATTCTAAACTCATCATAATTGCACAACAATAATACTCAGTATGCAATATACTTCCTGCCAACATATTCTGGTCAATTCATTTAATAAATCAGAATTGAATAGTTGCTATTCCATATTAAAATTATTGAATCCCTTTTGACAACTTCATCAGAATTGCATACCAATATAACTTGGTATTTACAATTACCCATGCCAACCCATTCTTTTCAATTGATTGAATATATGAGAGAATAGTATAGCTATTATTCCCTACTAAAGATTATTAAACCTCTTTTGTTCAAATTCAAACTTGCACAACAATACAACTCATCATTAAGTATTCTCCATGCCAACATATTTTGATTAATCCATTCAATGGGTCAAAATTGTATATAGCTTTTATACCCCATTATAAAAGAATTTAACCCTCACTCTGTCAAATCCACCACAATCACACAACTGTTAATAAATACCCAATTAGAGAAATCATTGAAATTACTGATTCATTTTTTTCAAAGGCATCAAAAATTCAATTATTAAAATTCTTCATATTCATGAAGATAAACCACAATTTAAGAATATAATTATAAATACACCCAATCTAACCATGCAATTATAACCATACCCTGGTCCATAAATCCATTGATTGCACAACAATGCCTTGAGGCTTTTCCCTTCTATCGACCCTAACCCAAGAAACAAAAACAATTCTAGAAATACAAATTAAATACCTGAAAGAAGATTCTAATTACCCTTAGATTTAACCTTCACAATTATACCCAGTTTTAACCTTCATATAACACAAGGAGAAAAAACCACAAAAAATTAACAATGGTCTACCATATTCAATCCATAAGTGCACAACTGTTATATCCAAATTAAATCAATTTATTGAAACAATTTCCTCAAATACAGGAGAATTACAAAGCTGCTATAACAATTTACTAAAATTCAAATAATGAAACTCCCTTTTTAAATTCAACAAAATAGACAGCTACAATACACCATTAAAATTTTGATTACTGAAATTATTCTATCGAATTCATCAGGATCATATGAATAACCTGCAACCCTCTAAACATGTAGATAAAAAAATTACCCAAATTTAAACTGTACAATTGTAGCCATAAAATCCTTGTGGCTCATAACTCAAACCCAGAAAACAAATTAAAAAATAAAAATAAAAACCTAACCTAGAAAAGAAAAAAGAACCTTTACCCTAACACTAAATAGATTAAAACCCCAACCTAATCTCAAATATTCTGAATTTTCTCAGCATATTGCATTTGTTTTAAAGTTTCCAGAGCCTTTTTATTGAATCCATTTCTGTGCAGATCTGCTTTACACATTCCCATTTTATCTTGGGCAGAGGAGCGGCAATTATGGTAAATCGAGAGATGAAATCTTTTTGAGGCATTCTGTAAAACCAACTAAGCCAGCGCGAAACCTTTCAATTCCTGTGTACTTAATGCCCTTCAAAACGACATCCCTATGAACCTGAGGAGAAAGCTTGGTCCATTACAAACTGAGAGACCCTAACAGAAGCACGACATTTATGTCAATGGCATTGTTGTAGAGGAAGTCGCGATCAAACCTCATGTATTTGTAGTCGTGTGCCATGGCAAATAGAAACCCTCATCATTGGCTTCGTCTTCCAAATCCAAGCATTGAGGGCATCACCAACTCAAAGGGTGTCGATAAATGCTTGGCAAAGACATAGAGCTCATCCTTGTCAATAATTTGCAGGTGCCTCACATTGCCCAGCATGTTACGCACGGCCTCCACGACGTTGCCGTTTGGAGTCCCCTCTATCCTCACCAACGCCGCACCTTCGGCAACCCTCCTCAACGCCTCGCCTAGGTCTTTATGCCCATACACAAACGGGTGCCAGAAGTTGTGCTATTACGTGGGGGTAACCCCACTGGGATCTTCCCAGCGGCGTCAGACTGGAGGAGATCCCGGTGGGGTTCCCCACGTAAATAGCCTATTGGCTAATAAATTATTCAAATTTTTTATGTCAAGTTTCCTAACTCTATTTTTTTTGAATTTTTTGCCACTTAAGGGCCTATTTTTTCCATGATGATCCTGCACATACCCATAACTTTGATTTTTTCTTAAAAATTTCCTTGTTTTATTCAATCTATTTCAAATTTCTAACACCCTGCAATATTTCTTTTCTCTTGAAGAAATTCAAGGTTTCTAGGAAGGATGTTGTTTGGAAAGCTCCTCTTGCTAGTTGAGTGAAATCCAATTTTGATAGAGCAAAAGGGAATCTAGGAGTTGAATGTGGATGAGTATTGTGTGACTCTAATGGTAAGTTTATTTCTATAGTGGCATTCCCTTTGGGAACCAGACAAACCACTTTGCGAAAGCACCAACTACCTATCATTGTTTTAAACTAACTTAGTCTAAAGGATTTAGAAAGGTATGACTTGAAGGTGATTCTTTAAATGCCATAAATTTCCTTAAAAATATTAACCCTCCTTGTTGGGTCTATTGAATCTATCATTATTGATGCTTTAGATTTATTGAATACCTTTGATCAATGTTTTATCTCTCATATTTATCATGAGGGTAATGGGCTAGTGAAATTTTTTGCAAAATTTTTCTCAAGCCTAGAGTGTGGGATAGGATAGACCCCCTTCCCATTGATATTCAAACTATAGTCAATAATGTAAAGAAAGCTATTTAGGGAGCAGGTTCCCTTTATGATTATCTTACGTCACATGTTGATTGTCATGCATAATTTCATGTTGGACTGTGATTATTTCGAGGTGAGCTCATTTCTTATTAATGATGTTGATGTCTGAAAAGATTTGCGTTTAAGGATAATGATGATTACTAGCCTTTTCAGTACTTCCACATAGATTATGGGTGTCTATAGAGCCTTTTCCTTCTCAAGGATTCTTCTCTTTTGTATTATTTGAAAAGTTGTGGCTCTAGTTTGCAATCAAAATGGGTGGAAAAAGGAATAGAATTGAGCTTATCTCCTATGATACTACTAAAATCAACAAGAGGATATGGGGTCTTTTGGAGGAGGGTGGTATCACCCCTTATATTGAAAATATTCATGACTTTGATTCGATGGTATCATAGGCCTTTGTTAATGGATAGAAAATCATAGTGCTAAGGGTGTATAGCTTGGAATTCAACATCAAAGAGTAGTTGATTGGAAGCATTAATAGCTTGGAAATTGAGGGTATAAAGGTATCCAAGGATAAAAAGGATTCCAATGCTACTATGGAATCTTTCATGAAGAGGAAGGAAACAAAGAAGTTGCAAAAGACTAAATGTGGTGGCTTTGATCGAAGTTCCATAAAACCCATTTGGGGTGATTTGGTTGTGGAAATCATGAGGTACATGACTCTAGATGGTTGTTTTTCTATTCCCTTTGTTTATTATTTTGTGTTGTTAAAATATTTTAGACATAAGAAGAGGGTATTTTTCCCATATTATTTGTTGGATTTTTTAGAAAATTCCATAAGGACTTTAAGAAGAACCCCAAGAATCCCATTATTCATGAGGGTTTAATTTTTTTATTATGGATTATGCTAATTCTTTCACCATTATGGAAGAACCTAAGAAAATCACTAAAATCTATCCAAAACAATTGAAGTCTGGTTATGATACGGGTTTTGATATAGGTTTTGCATCTGAGGAATCTAAATATGGGCCAGATGCCTCTATGGAGGTGCTCTTAGAGCCTCTTGAGTATTTTGATCCAAATATCAAAAATAAGGTGACAAATTCTTAGCAACCCTCTTGGTTGAAAGGGTATCTTACTAGTAGCGAGGAGGATGAGATACTTGAAGTTTTTCTAAAACTTAGAAGGTTAAGAAAGGTAAATTCCTAGTCCTTGCTATTTAGAATTTGAAGGATAAGAGTGAGGGCCTTTCTTTGGGTAATAAGAAGATGACTGAGGTTGATGAAGCTTTTGAGGAGATTGAGTCCCACATCTTGGAGTGCAAGAGGAAGAAGCAGTTGCATGGTGGTAATAGTTTGAAGAAGGTCAAGGGTAAGGTGCAGTTTGGTGGTAGGAAAAATAAGGATCAGGAGAATAATCTTAGTGAAGATCTTGATGGGAGTCTGAATGATGAGCACCAACTGTCAACTAATAAAGGTCTTGAGGTAGATAAGGAGCTAGGAAATTTTGATGTTTTTGAGGTGAAGTACAAACATAAAATTAAGGTCCTTGATGGTGTTTAAACTCTCAATAAAGGTAAAGAAGTTTTGTAGGAAGTGTAGGACACCCAAGATGCTCTTGAGGACAATTTGGCTGATGACAGGGATATCTTTAATTACAACCAAGAAGATTTATCGAATGTGTTGGGCATGGTGAAGGATTGTTCAATCATTTTCTTCAAAATTTCAAATGGTTGTTTAATAAACTAAACCTTACCAATGTCAAGGTTTGATCTTTGATTAATAATGTTGAGGTAAATACTAATTCTCAAGGGTCTTATGTTCAAGACTAGGTAAACCAATTTTTTGATGTTCTAAAGATTGTTACTGATGAGAAGCTAAAATTAAAGAGGGACTTTGAGTATAGAATCTTGGCATTGGAAGAAAAAATTTCCAAGCCTTATGAGAATCGGGAAACTATGGTCAAAGTTAGTAGGTCTACTCTACATAATAATAATGAGGGTCTTTAATTTCTCAATGAAAAGGCTAGACTATGGAAAGGGGACTCTTCAGGTGTGCTAAAAGAAGTTGCTACATGTTTGGTGGATCTCCCCAAATACTTGAAGGGGGGAGAAAATGATAAGGGCCCCTGCACCCATATGCACAACAAGACTAAGAATAATTTGGGGGTTCCTAATAAGGAGGTTTCTGAGGTAGTGGATATGCACAAGAAGATTAAAGCTAGTGAACTTGAAGCAACTAATATTTTAAACAATCTGTAATTTCCTATTGGATTTGTCCTATTTTTTGGCTAGTTGTTTCCTTTTTTTTCTTTCCTTATGGTAGGTAACTTTTTTTTTTTTATTATCTTTAAAAGTAGTGGTCTTTTTTGTATAAGGTTTTAGGCCCCCTTAAAAACCTACTTTTCCTATACTAAAAAATAATTACAATATTTTGAGTAAATGTGTTAAAAAATTTAGTTCACATAGGCCAAAAATGACAAACTACTAAATAAAAGGTGTATCTAATAGCATAATTGGACCATAGTAGCATTCTATTTACAAAAAATAATGAAAAACATAAATATAATTTAAATGCCCAATTATAAATTAGAAAAAATCAAAATAATATTCATACTAAACAAAATTTGTTAGGTAATGGAAATTGTAATATGGAGAGAGAGAAATAAACATAATACATGTTAAAAAATAATATAAGATGAGTATGATTTTTTAATACATATATTTTTCTTTATTGCACATAAGATAACTAACTAATTATCTAAAAGTTCCATGAAGTCTTGTAATAATTATCCATAATAGATTAAACTATAGAAGTTTTTCATTATCTTTTTAGCTATAGTTAGCATGAAATTAAGGGAGATTTGATATTAGATTAGATGGTTTCAATTTTTTTTAAAGTATTAATTCAATAATTCACAAATGTAATTGTTTTTAACTCTTTTGTCTTTTTTTTTTCAATAATTCACAAATGTATTAGATCTAGAAGCTTATTACAAATAGAATATCTCAAGAAAATAAAATAAACATGGATAGATAAATTTCCAAAGAGGAAGATATTAAATCTATTCAAGTTCTAAAATTATAAGATAAATATTTAGGGGCTAATAGTCTACCAATGGAATTCTACAATAAAAACATAAACTAGGCTAGTGAGGACTTGCTTCAAGTTTACAAAGAAGCAATCAATAGAGGCTCACTAGGTAATTGCATTAGTAATGGAATTATCAAGTTGATTCCTAAAGAAGGTGACAAGTCTCTAATCAAGAATTGGAGAACCATTACCTTTCTCAATGTGTGATACAATATCCTTGCAAAGTTCTTAGCCTTGAGAAGTTGATATACTCCCTTCGATCATTAGTACTAGTAAAATGGGGTTCATAAAAGATAGATATATTTTTGAAAACCTCCTAACCAATTGGGAGGCTATAGAATGGGCCAAATTTTCTAACCAAAAAATTTCCATGCTTCTTCTAGACTTTGAAAAAGCATATGATAGGGTGGAGTGGTCCTTTCTCAAGATGACCCTTGAGGCCTTTGGATTCTATTTTTTTTTTCCACAGATGGTTAACACTCTATTGAATTTTATTCTAAAGTAGATGTTTTTTTCTATATAAAAAGGTGCAATGCACCCATATTATTAGGGGTAAATGATTTTGACCGAAGCTATGCACTAGGTACAAGAAACCACAATAAACTACCAAACCCGTTAGCACAATGACTCAATGAAGGCACAAGGCATGTGAGCACTTTGGCCCAGTGAGGGTTTGAACCTTGGTGGCCATCACTACAACCAAGTGACTTGAGCACTAAACCACACCCTTATTGGCTTCTCAAGTAGATTTTAATGGATCCCTTTCAAAACAATTATTTTTAGAGAGGTCTATTAAGCAATTTTTTTCTTATAACAAGTATTTTTTAAATATTCATGAATGAATGAATGAATGATGTTTTAGGAAAATCATTTGTAGTAGATTGGTTGGTTGATTTTGAATTTAATATACCCCTAGTGTAGTTGAGATTGAGTTTATTTTTTATAATAAATTTTTAAATGTGTATGACATATTAATATTTTAGTAGAGGGGACTTATAAAATTATTAGTTGATTGATGGAAATAATAGTGAATGAGCTCTAGTAGGGTTTTTTGTTTATGTGATCACTCTTGGTCTTTCTCACATCATAATGCACCAAGTACACACATGATTTTTCATTTACTTTGTGTTTTATGGTCACATTTACTATAGTTTTTTAGTTGTTTTATTATGCCTACGACTAACTCCAACCAAAAAGTTCTTGCTGGTGTTGGTAGTACGAATTTGCACAATGGCTCCTCCTTCGAACAAGAAACCCCAAAAATTTGTTTCAAAAGTATTCCATGAGGTAAGTCTTTTGATTCTTTAGTAGATGTAGTTTTACCCATCCCAAATTTTTATTTTGAAAGGAAATGGTTAGAGAAACATACTCTTGTTGGTTATTTTGTTAGGAGGACTCCACCTGAAAGTGTGCTTAAGGAATGGATTCAAAAGGCTTGGGTCCCTCATGGGGTTTTCCTTGATATGGTCCAAAGCTTGGCCAAAGGTTTTTTTCTTTTTTCTCTTTGTGGAGGTTAGTCATGTTCAAGCAATCCTAAACCATGGTCCTTGGTATGTTTGGTCCTCTTTTTTGGTTTTCTAGCCTTGGTCCTGAGACTTTACTGTGTTTGGTGATGGAAACTTATGAGTTCTAGTATGTACTAAATTTAGTAGTTTACCATTTCCTTGTCTTCACTTTTTAAAGCATATCGTCTCCTCCATTAGGAGGGTCATTTGTATTGAACCTAACCAATTCTTCCAAGCTCACCCTCAAAAGCTAGTCTATGTTGAAGTTGACCTTTAATAGGACTTGAAAGAGTCCATTGATATTCAAATTGGTAGCTTTAGGCATACCCAGAAGGTGAAATATTTTTATTTTCCCAACACTTGTTATCAGTTCTAATCTACTGATCATAAGATCAAGGATTTCCCTCTTGCGGTCCCCTGTAGTCATTCTATACCATAGGAAGCAAGAAAGCCCCACTAGGTGGAGGTTTGTACTACAAAACAAGAGGAAAAATGGACAATGGTTACCAACTAAAAAAAATGTCCAATGACACAGGGGTGGTTTCTAGGCCGCTAAGATATCTATTGAAGTTTCAAACCCTTCAGCAAAGTAGAAAGAGGCCCAAGCTACTTCTAATAGTATGCCAGCTTGGCCATGACCCTCTACTACTCCTTAGCCTACCTCTATTATGATAGCTTAGCCAAATGTGTCTCTTCCCATGTTGGGAATTCATAGAAGATCACACAGTCCTTCTTAGCCTCTTGAAGAAGGAAAATATGTCCAAGAAAAAAGGAGACATTAATCTACTCAAATTTAGATTGGGATAGTCCCACTAGAATTTTTCCAAAATCACTTTTCCTCTTTTGAAGAGTTGGACTTAGTCGACATGGTCAAGTGCTTAACATGAATTTTCTCTCCCAAAATGTTTGAGGTTTGACAGACCTCTCTAGGAAGTATTTTTTTAGGGATACTCTTCATAAATTTGCTAGTATTGATGTTTTGTGTCTCTAAGAAGTTAAAGTTGTTGGTTTTTTGCTTTATTTAGCTTGTTGAACTATGTGGCTAGTGAGTAATTTTTTTTTTTTTATCATGAGGCTAGGAATGGTAGTACTATCACCCTTTTTTTTATCCATGATGGCATGCTAGTTTGGTTGATCATAGGTATGACCCCACACACTAGCTCATCTAGGGTCTTCTTAACATTGATAATCATTCCTTTGGGATTATTAATGTTTTTGAAAAGGAAAAAACAAGTTTTACAGGGACCTAAAACCACAAAGTTTAAACATACAAAGATAGAGCAAAAAAAGTCCAAGAAAACAGATAGTTGTCCCAAAAAGAAACGATAGCAACAAAGAGACAATAGGGTCCAAAAAGGACTGCCAAAAAGCCAGAGAAGACCACAACAACACTACTCCATGATGTTCAAAAACTCCTCGGCTTCCTTTTCAACTTCACTCATATCCTGTATTCCCTGCTTGAGGATTTGAACTATATGTGGAGAAGCAGGGACCTTCCTCTTCATGTTAGTCTGGGTGTGAGTCGAAATCCCTTCAACAATAGCTCTACTACAACCTTTGTCCGCATCCAAGTCCATGACCAATGAGCCCTTTTGATTTTTTTCCAACTTTTCCACCATAGTGTTAATGATTATGGCATTGTGCCTGGCAATTTTAGGATTATGTGCCACAGTGGCCCTGATATTTTGGCCTATCTTGGACATATTGCTCTCTAGCCTAGTCAATCTTTCCTCCTACAACTGGTGTCTTTTCTCCATTAAGGGGGTGTCCTGTCCATCATTCTCATTACGGATCTAGCTCACCTTCTACTCTAACTCCATGACTCTGTTGCTGAGATCTCTATTACGGCCACTCAAATCACAAACTTTGTTATGGGCCCACTTAAGAACATTGAAAAGGCCATCAACACTTTTTTCTACCACACTCATTATGTCATCAGGCCTAAAGTTATTCGGGGAAAAATTAATTTCATCCTGATTTGGGGGTCTTTTAGGGGCATTCACAAATCTTCCAAATGTAGGGGCACTAGGGGCCGACTCTTTACTGGCCATAGGATTTTCAGAATGAATTTCCAAAGAATTCCCAGAGTACGAAACCAATTTCATAACCAAGGCTCCTTTAAACCTAGAGACCAAACTCGGGGTAGGGAAACCATGTGAAGGATGGGGATTAAGACAAGATGGCAAAGCAGAACCCAGGGTAGGGCAACCATGTGAAGGCTGGGGATTAAGACAAGAAGGAAGAGCAAAAACCTCAAGGACATTCTGACAAGAAAGGGACTGGGGATCAGTTGTTTTAGTACCAACAAGAGCAAAAGCAAAATGGGCCATAGGATCATTCCCCCTGCTACTTTTTGTATCCTCATCGTCCAAACCCCCAATAGCAACATTTTTAGGTAGAGCGGATAAATTTTGGAAATGCTCAAAGATGAGCCTAACAAGACAAGGGTGAATAATAGAAATCCGCCTAGAGTTTCTTTCAACATCATCAAGGCAATTCTTCAAAGAAGAGAATAAATAAAATGGCAAAGAGATATGAACCTTGTGACGAAAGTGGTTCAAAATGGCAAAGTGATAACCATACGCCCTGGTGAAGCGCCCATCAACCATGATGTACTCCATAATGACTCTCAAAACTTTCCTCCAGATCGATTTAATGGACTCCACATCAAAGTAGCTATTGGAAACCTTAATTAGCTTAGCCTTCTTCTTATCTTTCTTTGGAAATCTGATAACCACTTCATCAGAGAACCGACAGTCTTGATAAAATTTCACACCCTTAGTCGAAAGACCAGTAATCTCACCGATGATTTTCTCATTCAGCTTAACACTCCTACCAAACAAGACAATCTCACCATTTTTCCAGTTTTTGGTGAAATAGTCTAGCACCATCTCATTAGTTCCATGGAGCTTTTCCAAAAATGGAGCTAAACCTCCCTTTTCAATTTTTTCCCAAGCTTTAACATTCTTCCTGTGCTCTTGAAAGTTTCTTGGCTCAACATGTTTTCTCTCTCCCCCCATCTTCAGAGCTCTGCTATACCATACCCTACAGTTGTTTTGGGTCCTGTTTAAGCTTATTTTCCCACACACCCAGAAAGCATGCTGAAAACGCTTCTCAAAAAGGAAAATGACGTTGGCCCCATCATTTCTAATGAGATCGACGTACTTAATCTTTATCTGCTTCATCATGGTGAAGAAAAACTTCTCTTCCATGTATAGAATCATAATAAATGAGAGCTTTAACCTCATAATGGAGGTAATCATTCTTCCTCCACATGTTTTCCCCACCGCTCTTGACCCCTTCATTGGCAAAGTAATCCACCACCTTATTGGCTTCTTTGTAGGCATGGGAAATTTTCACTTTGTCGAATTTACTTAATATGGCAATTGTATCTTTGATCCACTTTTTGATGGTCCATGAAGGGGGGTTAACCCAAGAATATAGTCTATTATGTTCTTAGAATCACCCTCCAACCAAAGAAATTTCTTATTCATATTGAAAGTTAGGTTAATTGCGTGATAAGCCCCAATGGCTTCCGCAACATGATTAGTTTGGGTGCCAATGTCCACAGCAAAAGCTGCAATAAAAGCCACCGCATTGTCCCTTAAAACACACCAACTACCAGCTTTCCTAGGGTTTCCTTTAGCAGCACCATCAAAATTGGCTTTCACCCATCCAAAAGGCGATAAAGTCCAGCTGGTGTTCTCCCTCCCATAATAGGCTGGCGTGGGGACTTTTAAAGCAACTAATTTTGAATTCCACTTTTCGGCTGTAGCAATATTAAAGGGAGACCAAGTAGCTTTATCAACCATTTTTCTAGGGATTAAAGATAAATTTTCCTTTATAGCCCTAACAATTTTTTCATACAAGTCCCCCTCCTACGTCTCTTTTTCCCTAAACAATCTATTGTTCCTTTCCTTCCAAATACTCCATGAGACAAAAGGTAGAACAAAAGACCAGAGCCTACGCATAAAAGGATTTTTTGATGGAGCTTTACATTGCAAGAAAAAATCTTTGACCAAAGTAGGGGAAACCCAAACCACATCAAGATAGCAAGAATTTTTCCCCAGATATGCGATACAAAAGGAAAATGAAGAAAAAGATGATTAATAGTCTCAGTATCATTCCTACACATGTAGCATCTATTAGGTAATTGGATTCATCTCTTGCCGAGATTGTCCAAAGTGAGAATCTTGTTCTGTAGCATGATCCAATAGAAAATATTAATTTTAGGAATCAAAAAATTAATTCAAGGTTTAGCCCAGAAGGGCGGGGGCTCCTTCGGACTAACCAACATAGAAGTAGCAAAAGAAACTAAAAAAAATGCCAGACGGATTGTCTATCCAAACAACAAGATCATTCACTTGGTGTTGAGACAATCTAAGGGCCCTAAAGGTAGACTGAATTAGGAAAAGATCCAGACTAATGGTCCTCAAATCAACCCAGTCCCCATTCCTCCAGTAATCTTTGACTAGGACCCCGAATTCCCTTTTACAATCATTCATCCATTTACTGAATTTCTCAGTTCTGATTAGAGGATCCTTGAAAAGCCATCTATCTTCCCAAAATCTAACATTATTTCCTTTTCCAACAAGCCATCCAGTCCTCATCTCCAACAACTTTCTACCTCTACTCATATCATTCTAGCAGACAGACCTACAAGGTAAAAAAGAAGTAATAACATCATTAAGAGACTCACAGTTGCTAAAGTATTTGGCTTTTAAGGTCTCTTGCCATTCCCCTCTCAAAGTAAGAGATCTCTAGAGCTATTTAGGAAGAAGGGACAAATTCAACACTTTAATTTTTCTTAAGCCCAGACCACCTCTCAATTTAGGTCTCCAAACCAGGTCCCACCCTACAAGTGGTAGTCTCTTCTTATCCTCCACATTAGACCAAAGAAACCTTTTCTTAATTTTTTCAATAGCCTCAGCATATTTAGTAGGAATTTTAAATAAACTGAGAGCATACACAAGTAAATTTTGCAAAGAGGCTTTGAGGAGCTAGATTTTTCCAGCTTGACTAAGAAGTGATCCTTTCCATCCCAACAACTTCTTATTGAATTTTTCAACCAAAGAGATCCAAAATGAGTTCGAGGGTTTAAAGCATAGAGGCAAACCAAGATAGGTTGATGGTAAAGGCTCGATCCGGCAGCCAAGAATTCGAGCAAGTTTAATTTGTCTATGCTCAGGAGTGTTGAAGAAGAAAATTGAACTCTTAGCCCTGTTAACAACTTGCCCAAAAGCAGATTCATAAAGATTCAGAATCCTTTTGAAAGTCATAGCTTCAGTCATAGTGGATCTTCCCATAAGAATGGTATCATCAACAAATTGCTGGTTGAAACAGGTTAGAAGAGAAGAGGAAGGTCTTAGACTAACAAGGAATCTTTGATCAATAAGATTTTTAATATTTATTCCCAAACACTCAGCCAAAATTGTAAATAGAATAGGAGAGATAGGATCTCCCTGTTTGAGACCTCTGGAAATCTGGAAAAACCTCGAAGGCGACCCATTCACAATGACAGAAGTAGTAACCGTCGAAACAAGCTGGTTCATTAGTTGGATGACTCTACTATTAAAACCAAACTTGACCAGGATTTTAAATAAAAAATTCCAATCTACCCGATCATAGGCTTTAGAAATGTCCAGTTTAAGAATGAACCCTTTAGTCTTCGAGACTATTTGGGAATGTAAATTCTCATGAACAGTGATAACTGAGTCCAGAATGTACCTACCTGGCACAAAACCATTCTGTTGTGGAGAGATCATTTGAGGAAGCAAAGAAAGCATTCTTGTAGTTAGAACCTTCGAAATTATTTTATAGATAGAATTACATAGGTTGATTGGCCGAAAAGCTTCAAACTCTGAAGCCCTAGGTTTTTTTGGAATAAGGACCATAAAAGTAGCATTTAGTTCTTTCAAAAGACATCTTGAACCAAAGAATTCCTTGATAGCCTTCTCAACATCCAACTCAATAATTTCCCAAAACTCTTGGAAGAAGAATAAAGGAAACCCATCAGGCCCGAGAGCTTTATTGCCATCAAAAGAGAAAACGGCTTTCCTAATTTCAGCCTTGGAAGGAATAGTAGTGATCATAGAATTTTCATTATGACCTATCACCTGGGGAATAGCCTCAAGCAAGGAGTCTTGAGCATTAGGCACAATCTCTCCATTACATGATAGAAGGTTATTGAAAAAAAGAACAACCCGTTTCTTGATATCATCTTCCTCCTCAAAACTAGTCCCATTTACTTCAATGTAAGCAATTCTATTAGCAGTCCTATGTTTCAAACAAAATAGGTGAAAAAATATGGTGTTCCTATCACCCTCAGTTAGCCAAGACACCCTAGATCTTTTCCTCCAAAAAACTTCCTCTTTAGCAATAATATCGTGCAACTTAGTGAGAAGTCCATTTTCCTTTTCTCTAAAATTATCAATGTACCCCAATTTCTGGATTTTAGCCTAGATCTCCTGAAGTTTACTTTGAATATTTGTCTTAGTTCCAAAGATATTCCCAAAGGTATCCTTTTGCCATCTCCTCAAACTAGATTTCACTTCCTTTAATTTTTTAGCAATCCTAAACATAGCTATGCCAGAAATATCACTATTCCACCATCCCTTGATTTCCTTAAAAATTTGAGGATGAGATAACCAGAATTTTTCAAATCTAAAAGGGGAGTTCTTTTTCACCTTAGTAGGGTCCACCATTAGACAAATGGGAAATTGATCAGATCCCAACCTTGAAAGAGCTCTCAAAGCACAAAAATAGTCTATGAACCATTGACCAGAAACAAGGGGCCTATCGAGTCTCACTTGGATCAAATCTAGCCCATTCCTCCTATTAGTCCAAGTATAAGAGGTGCCTTGTAAGTCAAGGTCTATCAAAGCATTACTGTTAATGAAGTTAGAAAGGCCTAATTTGCTATCCCAGTTAGCTTGAGAACCCCCAAATTTTTCATCATTCAAGAGGGGGGTATTGAAGTCTCCCATAACCACCCAGTGCTCATTAGCAAAATACTTTTGAAAAGCAGATAGCTCACACCAAAAAGAATTTCTAGCATTCTTACAATTCGGGGCATGTATATTGGATTGTATCCAGCAAAAATTATCTCTTATATGGGTAAATCTAGTGGCCACAAGATTACCATTCTCCATTAAGGGTTCACCTCTAATAATCAACTTGTTCCAAAAAGTAATAATTCCTCCTGAAGCTCCAACAAAACTATTCCCATGAGCCCCACAATTCTGAAAAATTCTAAATCTTTCTACTTTATCTTTAGGCATTTTTGTTTCTTGAACAAGAAGAATGTTAGGTTTGTGGTCCCTAACAAAATTTTGCAAAACATCCTTTTTATGATGGCTATTTAGCCCTTTTATATTCCAAGACATGATTTTCATTTCTTACTTGGGGATTGAAGTATCTTCGGGATGGTCATTTGGATCCCATCCACAATATCCTGGAGACTGTTGTGTTCCCTTCGCCATTTTCCTGATCTTCTGCCCTGGCTTTGCTTAGTATTCCCACAATCTGCCTTGGCCCTGGTTCTTGTGATCATCCTGCTTGAAGTGTCCACCCTCTTATTTCTTTTCTTCTTTGTCCTTGAATGTGAGATAACCTCCTCCCATTCAGTCTCATCTTGGCTTTCCGACTCTCTTCCTGATTCCCACTCCCCTAAAAAAATCCTTTGATCCCAAGGAAGGGTATCCATTATGCCATTCTTGGCCTCTAGAGTATTAACATGAGGTGTTTTCATTTTCATACTTTGGGTTTCAAAAGTATCCTTCACAACTTCTGGAGTGACGTTCTCTAGATCATGTTCCCCTTTTGAATGAGGGCTACCAGCAGGAATTTGGGAAGGGAAAGGTATTCCTATCTCCAAGGACAAACCCTTAATGGGTATTTCCTCAAGACCAAGCACATTCACTCTACCAGCCAACACCAAAGGTGAAGGAAAGACAAAATCCATTTCTTCATAGCTTATTTCAACCTTCTTCTAAATATCTCAGGCTCCCACCACAGAGTAAATTTTTCCCTCACTAACCACATGTGGTGAGATCAAGGATTTAGGATCCTTAGGATCTGAAGATCTAGTACATTCTATACCAGGGAAAGCATCCTTAGGCAAACAACTATGGTTCTCCTTCAGATTAGGAACAAAAGTTTGTCTTTCTAAATTCTCCTTCGAGCCAGGGGCAAAAATTTTCCTCTCCTCCTCATGTTTTTTCCTCCATACAGTCTTAGGGTTAGTAACCTTCTCCTTTTCACTTTTATTGTTTAGCGGGCACTTTTGACATTTAAAGCAAACAAAGGGTATGGTCTCGAATTCAATAGCTTGCTTCCAAACACCCAGCTTGGATTGGATGTCAATCGATGAGGGGAGATCAACATTTTGAGAGACCCCTACACAGATTCTAGCAAAGACTAGTCTCTTTCTAGCCGCAGTCATTGTTTCAATAGACAAGAGTTCTCCAAAGGAGTTAGCAATCCCATTAAATATTTATGTATTCCAATATTCCATAGGAAGACTAGGCAATCTAGCCCAAACCGGCACCATTTCAAAAATGTTTATGCTAAGGTCAAATGATGTTTTTGAAAGATCTCTTCTTTGGTGATGGATTGCTCACTCATTTATTATGGCTACCTAGCTCCTTTGTGGGGACTTTAATATGGTTCAGGTGGCATAAAACAAAGAGGGTACATTTCCATTCAGATGAGCAGCTAGTGAAAGAGAAGTGTGGCTTTACATGCATAATATATTAGGTCCTTTTGACCCCAATATTGGCCGCTACCATTCTCATTCTCTTTGGCACACTTGGTGCAATTTTCAAGCTAGGTCTAATAGAGTCTTTAAGTATCTTGATTGTGCTATAATATTTGTGCAATATTTCTTTTCTTTTTCTAGCTCCTCCCCACTTTCGATTAAGTTGTTAGTGGACATCATGTTATCAGATCATTTCCTCATTCATTTCTGCATTGAATGGAAAGTAGGGCCACTTCATGCTAGTAGGAACCAATTTTTTTTAAATACCTATTTTCTATGTCACCAACCCATGCTATCCCACATGAGAACTATTTGGAATCTTGAATGTAGATCTGACCACTCAATTGGAAAGATCAAGTGGTGGAATGATGCCATCACGCGTATCGTGAGGTTTCTTTGCATCTATGGGTGCTAGCTGACTATCTTTCATAGAAGGTCTTATGAGGTGACCACATCTGATCTTCATAAAGCTACATACTTTAGTAGCTAGCCTCTTTCTCCTTCTCTACAAGTCAGGGTTGCAAAGTTGACACATCAAAAGCAAGTGGTTGATAATTATGTGTCTAGAGGGGTACAAATGAAATCTAGATTACATTGGCTCCAAATTGGGGACCATGCCTCAAAGGAGTTCTATCTGGCTATTCATTCCAAACACTCTTTTCTTGACATCAAGTGAATCAAAGATGGAAATAATGTGCTCTTTGAACTACCTAGAATCCTTTAGGTGTTTTTTAAATAGTATCAGAAAGTTTTCACAGCCCAAGATTACACACTGTTATCCCAAAATTTGAAAATTGAATTTTTTTAAAATTTCAGTGCATTCCCCTATTTATCATGAAACTTGTCGAATCACAAAAATGACTAAATCTAAAAATCTATGCAAGCTCACGTGATATCCTTTTGTGGGTTTGTGCATAACCTTATTCCTCCTAGTATAACCATTTTTCATGCTTGAACACCTTTCTCTTTGTGAGATTTTAAGCTTCACTTTTTCTCATCTATGATTCACAACTAAAGTCAAAATCCAAGATCATGGTTGCTGGAGCAAAAATATTTTTGGGTTTTGTTCGGAGGTGCCTGATCATCATCCTGTCTAGATTTCATGCAAATAAAAGTTGTTATGTGAAAGATATGGAATTTTTCTATCTCCAACTTGAAGTACATTTTCCAAAAGTTTCCAAATTATTCATGGCACTTTGAAGTTTAATTTTATTCCAAAGGTAAAAAAAGAGAAGTGGAGTGAAAGCATTGTTAAGAAAAATAACTTTATTTATTGCCAATATTAAAGGTTTTTAATTCCACGGTGGCTTTATAAAAGCTAATTATTTATGACTCCTCTTTATTGTTGGGAAGATTAAGAGTTTCATAACTTCAAGGATGCCCACTGTGCATGGTTCTAAAGTTCTTAATTTGCCTGATTACCCAACAAGCTGGGCGTCTGTTTAGGGTTAGCCAGAGACAGTGTTTGATGGGAAATTCCAAACTCACAGACATTTATTTTATTTTTCCACCATCAAATGTAAAAAAAATGCACCTAGGACTTTGAAGAAATCTCCACAATGCTCTATCTATTCACACTTCATCAAATGTCAGAGAAGCTGCGTATTATTAGGAACACGGTGCTTCCAAATTTATTGGCTTGACTATTGAAATGAGAGTTAAGTTTTATGATGGGTAGCCAAGGCCATTGAGCTCTGAGCTCTTTTAGAACCACTTCATGAGCAATACGTATCTGGTGTAAAAAAATAACCCAAGCTCAGTTATATTAATTTCTTTCATAAGGTCTTGTGCCTTGGTGCAGAGAAGAAAGTCTCACTGGTAAAGATAAAATGCACAGATCCTTTGCTGGTAGGGAATCCAAAGATAAACAAGGCGCAAATGCTCCTGATCTTAGATTTTATAACACCCTATCTTCGATTTGAGGAGAGGTACCTTGAAGTATGTAATACTTTGTTTTAGTTCATCGACATGTTCTTTCCCATTTGGTATCTCTTTGCAAATGACTTACGAATTGAGATCATTGAACTTCCCATACAATATCACAACATTTCTAGAAGCATGTAACAAAGGATTGAGTCACCAGATATGTTTGATGGACCAACATGATGGATTCTAGCTTTGTGCAGTGACCACATCCATGGGCACCTCCAATGCACAATGATCCCTAGGATTTAGAATATCTCAATCACTTAATATTATGATAGCCTATATAGGGGTTTTTAAAAGCTCGACCAAGGTATCGGCCTCTTGACAATCACACAAAGAAGATGTCGAAGAAAATGGTCTTGGCATGTTTGAAGATCATAGTCTCAAAAATCTAGTAGCTCATGGTGAAATGTAATAGGTAGTGAATTGTAAATATTATCGAATGGATTTATAGTAAAGGCTTTAGAAAATTTCAAGAAAATGCAATGTTCAGGTATAAAGCTAAATTCCATGACCTATGTGAACACCCTTCCAGTCGTGTTCCTCAAAGGAAATCGATGGGAATATCCACAGTCCATTCACAACATGGATTTGTTGAAGAGGTTAAGTGAAATGCAATTGACAACTTAATTTCATGTCTTATAAGCTTAGCTGAGCATGAATAAGAAAGAAGTCCACGTCGAAGCCAGGTGCTAAAATGGCTAGAAGATTTTTTAGAAAGGTTAAAGAGAAAAGAAAGTAACGTGACTTAGAATGTGCATAATCTGTTGGAGCTGACAGGAGATGTTGAACAGGATCCCTACAATCCCTTTAATTCTTTCAGGGGATTTTCAAATACCTAGTAAATTGAAAATTGTGTGTAGATTTTAGTGTACAAATTTCAGAAGCCATTCCACATAAAGTTGGGTAGAATGATTGAAACCTTCCTCACATCATTGGAACAAAAGAATTTATGTGGGATAACAGTTGTGGTCTAACAAATGATAGGAATTTAGGGATGGATCCTTTCAATTTTAATAGTGATGTAGAGAGGGAAGGAATATATTTGGAATCAGAAATGGCTGGATGTAGAACACTTTTAGAGGCTAATTGGCTTGGAATAGATTTCAATAAAGATGACTAGGTTGGAGTGGAGCCTACTATTTCTGCTGCCCTTGGTTTCAAAGCAATGCTTGAAGCAACCCTTCAGAGTCCTTACATACCTTAATAATGATTTTTCAAATTTGAATAGATACAAGATCATTTGCAGTCTTTTAATGGTTGCAGGTAGAGATGATAGACCTTTAGTGGTAGATGGATGTGTTATGAGCTTGGAATTTTCTTGTCAAGGTCTCCTACATAATGATTATGTGTATGATGAAATAGGTGCTGGAAAAAAAAATATAAACCCCCTATACAAATCAGTGACTGCAATCAATTGAATAATTTTGATTTGTGCAAGTGTGTGGGATCTTCACAGAGCAGTCCTAATGTTTGAAACACATATGATAAAAAACATAAAAATGCATTCTAATATGTAATCATCATGAGAAACTTGGTGGTACCCTCATCATTGGAGGAGAAGTAAAGCCAAAGATCTCTCTAATAAGCTACAGGAGAAATATAAATTTTAATATAACTTCCAAGAAATAGTTACAAAAGGAAAAAAAAATATTTGTGATTACTTTCTAAAAGAGATGTTCTATAATGTGGGACAAAATATTCTTATTTAAGGGAAGGAAGACATTTTTTCTTGGAGGTAACTAAGTTTAAGGAGATGGTTATGGGTAATGGAAGAGTCTCATCACGAGGCTTATTTATTGTAATTTTCTTTCTAAACTGAGGGATCTTTTTCTATCTTTTTCAGTTATGGGAATAGGGGAAGAAGTAGGGCATATTAACTTTCTTTTCACACAAATTTTTTTTTTTGTGCAAAAATATTGAGACTTTGTATTCATGTTTGACATTGGTGAAATGAAGGAGATACTCTGAATCTGTTTATTTGTCAATGTCTTCTTTTGATTTCAAGTGAATTGTGTTTCTTTGCAATTAATCTTCAATTTTCATCTGTCATATCAAGCTGTGTATGCATTTAATTCTGGAACTTTGAATTCAGATTAAATCATCCATGAAATGAATTTGCTTCTCATTCTTATCTTGTTTTTCATTTGTTGGTGTGAGATAAATGAATTGTGTGTTAGTTGTCTGCATTCAAGTGCTTCATTTTTAATTAGTCTTTCACATCTATTTCATGGCTATGGGTAGATGGTAGTTTACCTTTTCTTCTTTTTGGTGAAAAGAATACCCTATTTCTATTCATTGCATACCTTAAGAGGAAGTTGTACCTCAAAAATTTAGAGGAAATTTATCAATACAATAGCAACTTCTCTATCTATTAGTGTTGTTTGTTCTTCTTTCTAGGCATCTTGAGTCATTTTATACTTTATTTTTGAAGGACAAATCTGACAACTAACAAATTTTTCATAACTATACTAGGGATTTTGAAAAGACCAGTACCTTTCTTATTTCAAATATTTAATGGTGTCTTCCTAGAAGAGAAGGCTGGTGACTTTGTTTATCTAAGATCTCAAAAAAATTATTTGAGGCTAGGCCAAGCAAGGAAGCCAATTCAGAAACAAATATGCACCAACAATTGAAGAAATAATTGCTGAAGATGACCAAGTACTGTAGTCTTTCTAGAATGCTTTCAAAGAAATCATTTGTAAAGCTGAAAAGAAAAAGTTGAATCCATTTGAACATTATAAATCTGCTCTACTATTAAAGAGTGTGCATCATAGATATCATCAATTGCAGATTGAGAGTAAAAAGCCAAAATATTTTATGACATGCATGTAGATGGGGGAAGTTGAACCATCATCCATCTCTTCTGAAAAAGATGTATTATCAGATGAGCACAAAGTTGTATTTATTTCTGATTAGTTCCTGAAGGGTTTAAATAATGAGTTTCAGTGTGGGATTGTAGATAAAAATGGCCATGTTGCAGAAGTTGATACAAATACATTCACTTGTAACTCTAGTGATAGGAAAGAAGATTAAAAGGTTGAAGAGAAGGAGCTACCAGTTGAGAAATGCATGCATGTAAAAATGATTTAGTTGAGCTTGCTGAAGGTGGGAATGATTGTCGCTCTCATTCCTCTTGTATTCCCAATGATAATTTTTTTTTTGTGAAAAGAGAAGAAGTTCCTTCTATCAAATTTGACCCTATGCTAGTAGAATGTCACACCCAAAAGTCACCAATACCAGTAGCAAGTACCAACTTTGTTTCAATTACGCAAAAAGCACATGTAACCTTAGATGTTTCCCTTGTGCATTCAAATGAAGTCACAATAAATATGCCACCTAAAAAGAATACTACAACAGTAGAAAATGGAGAAATGATTGGAGAAGGAGATTGATTGGAGTAGATTCAATGCATAGTATCTTCCGATAGAATTCTATGAAAATTCAAAGGTGAGAGATAACTCCCTTTTTGAATTATCTAATTTTGAATCAACTGACAAAGACTTGTTTTCTTCTCATGATAAAAATGAATTGGAGAAATGTATTCTTGGGGATAATTTTGAAAATAATTATATAATCATATACAAGGAAAGAGGGAAAGATCAAGTTTCCATTGATGATTGTTTATTTGAGGATGAAGCTATTATGTCTAGCTTGCAAACCATGGTTGATGATTTTTGAAGAGAGGAAAAAGAAGACAAAGAGTTGGTGCTCAAAGAAGATGAGCTAGTTGAACTAGTTGTTGAAGGAAATGACAAGGTCTCCTCAATAAGTGATGGATTCTTGATTATCAATGCTAATGGCAGTATTTCAAATTTCTATGAAGTGGATGCTTCATATTGTCTGAAACAAAGTATGAAGATATAGCTAGTTGTACCTAAGAGGTATATGATGAAGACTGGATCTTTAGTTGCATGCAAATATGAAAGGGCATTTTACACCTAGCAAGTCTCCACTGGACCTATGTGTTAATGTTGAATCTACAAATGTTTCATAGTTGCACACCTCTTTTCCATTGTGGGTCTTATTTCTCACAGACCATTAATGGCTTCACTTGAGCAACAATAGGCATGCTCAGAGGTAGGACCTTTTGACCATGTATATACTATGAGTTTTTTTGTGCTTGTAGCTTCTTTTCTTTTTTTTGCTCTGTCTTGTTTTGGCTTGTGCCCGATTCCCCTTCCCCCTTTTGCAAGCAGTTCCCTATTTTCCTGCCATTTATTTTGACTCCATACCTAATGGACTTGGACCGGTCTACCCCAATAATTCTGGAGTTCTCTATGTGTGATCAATTTTTAAGTGTATGAAATGTAAATTAAAAACAATAATAAATCAAACACACCAATAAAACATTATATCAAAATAGAAAATCAAATTAGAAAGGATGCAAACTTAGTCTTTTGTCCTTGATGACATCCTATTGTCCTCTATCTCTAGTGTTTTTGTCGATTCCAACTTGCTCTCATATTTGTATGTTAGGCTCAACAAATAGTCTTCCTACAGAATGAGATTTGAAGTATGATGACTGTATTCTATGCTATGATATGATTAACATGCATGATTGCTAGAATGTAAGAATACAAAATGTTATAAATACTAAAGTTGATAATGACAATGCTAGAATGCTAGAATACAATTAAGCTCTAATGCATGTATATCTATAAGTAACCAATGCTTGGATTTGCAAGGGTATTTATAGAGTTTTCAAAAAATTCTGATTGGCCGGTGCAATCAACGATTGTGAAAATTCCTGGCAGAACGAATGGTCAAAGATGGATAAGACTAGAGAGAAAAATAGAAGAAAACCAGAAAGCAAGATTTTTTTTTTCATGGAAGAGATAAGATTAGATGATAAAGATGAATTGTAGAAATCATCTTTTTGTGAGATTTTGGAAAGATTTTCAAGATAAATAGTGAATTATAAATTCAATTATTTATTTATGGGTGACATGGAGATTTTTTTAATTAAATAAAATATTTAATTAAGATTTGAAAAAAATGGAAGATTTCATAATTAAATAAAATATTTAATTATGATTTGAAAAGATATGAAGGATATTAATTAAATAAAGATATTTAATTATTTTTTAGGAAATAACATGTAAATGAAATTAATTAAATAAAATATTTAATTAATTAGAAGAAAGTTTTGAATAGGACAAAAAAATATTTACATTTAATTAAATCAAAAGACTTAATTAAATTCAAAAGGTGATAATTAATTAAAATAAATAAAGAGTATTTATTTAATTAATCAAGTAGACATATGAATGTGAAATAATTAAATAAAGTTGATCTATTTAATCATGACAGAAGAATAAAGTGAATGGACAATATAATTAAATTAATTAAATTTAATCATATGTAGAGGACTTTTAGGGAGATTAATTAAATAATAAATATTTAATTAAGTGCCAGGATTAATTAGACATGACCAATTTTATGCATATACATTTTTCCCCTCTTTGAAGTGATGTGTGAAACACATTGCTTCAAAGAAAATGTTCCTGCTTTTAAAAATTTGTTGTGTTTGATTTTGTCCCTGATCAAAAAAATTTAAATGATATGCCCCTGAAAAAAAATGCTTGATATTGATGATGCCCCCTCGAGAGATAAATCATTGATGATGAGAAAAATGTTGAGTTGGTGATGAAAGTTTGGATAATGAGAGAGACACAGTGATTTAGCTCCCAATAATTGATTAAAAACTACCTTAGATTGAAAATAAGCCACCAAAAACCCACCTTGTTTGACCCTTAAAAGGTAAAAGGGTAAAAAGGACAAGTCATTATCACCTTTTGACTTTAGAAACTTTTTGCTTTGATAGTGACTTGGTGAGATGGAGATTTCTTATCACAGGCATAGATTCGAGTGGGCCTACTGATATAAGAGACTAGCCGCATATGGACCAATGGTGAGTCAATTCAATCCTTTTTTCTTTGATTTTTTTTTAATTTTTAGTTGAGTTTTGATGTATTTTGGCACAGATTTAGGTTGTTGAAGTTCATTTTAGCGCATTTAGAAATTAGAGTAGCGCTTACAAGGTTTACTTTAGTGCATCTAGGGCATAATTTAACACTTTGAGGGTTTAGACAGATTAGCACATTCGATAGGTGAAATAGCACATATAGGATGCCTGTAGAAAATTTGGTACATTAGCGCATATAGGAAACAAAATAGTGCTTTTAGGGTTTTCATGCATCGAGTAGATGAAATGACACATTCGATTAGGGATTTAGTGCATATAGGGAAATGGTGCATAGAGGAATTGATTTAGCACTTTCAGGGAACAAAATGGCACATTAGGGATTTTAGTGCATCTGAGGGAAACTTCAGCGCATTTAGGGTTTTAGCGCTTTTAGGCCACATATTAGCACATCTAGGAAAATTTAGACAGAATTTTGTATGATGAAAATGATGATGTATTATTGCTTCTTTGGTCAATAGATAGATAAATTGTCTTTGTCATCATGTTGATATGGATAGAAATGATAGGAAAGCTGATAAATGATGAATTGATAACTTTGTTTCCCAAAGTAGAAAGCAAAGAGTAGATGGGTGAAGCCACATAAGTGGTTTACACTTTTGAAGAGGAAGGAAATTTTAGAAAAAATGTCCCCATGGCAAAAAAATTAGTTTTAGGGGTTCGCATGAACCTACATGTTCGACTGAACCATAAAGGGGTTCGACTGAACTAGGGTTCGAGCGAACCCATTAACTATTGGGCCAACATTTCCCACCCAAAAAATAAAGGAAATGTGCATATTAGGGGGGGTTCACATGAACTAGGGTTCGAATGAACCCTGGTTCTAGCGAACCCCCCTTTTCCCTAATTTTTTAATTTGTACACACAAAAAACCTAAAATTTTACGCTTTCAAGCTCCGGTTGGGGATGAAAATGGGGGAATATTTAGAAACCAAACTTGGAATCGAGTAGCCTTCAGAACGAGCTATCCAATGAATATAATTTTAGTATGTTTTGGTTTTATTATCTATCTGTTTTTTAAGTTTTATTAAATATAGGTTTTTCATCAAAAAAAAAATCTATGTTCTGCACAAGTGGAAAATAGAGAGATTATAAATAAAAAATTTAAAAATATGAGTGCACTAGATATTGAATTCCTTGATCCAAAAAAAAAAAGAATTTTTTGATACATACAGTGAAAGTTATGCGTTATACGGTCGCGCTAGGTCTGAATTGTCATTTGATTGACTTTCAAACTTGATTAAAGAAAAAATATTCAATAAAAAACTATCTAACCAAGTGGAAGCACTATATATCGGAGTTAGAAATCTAAATTTGAAAGAATTGTAATTTTATCCTTCATGGAAAAAAAGTTATGCGTTATACGGTGTGTGTCACTTTTTAAAAATGCTGTTTTTGAAAAAAACCAATTTTTGTGGGAGATGGAAAAAGAAGTGCAATCTGATTCCAAAAATTGAAAAAACTATTTTAGAATCTACGGACAAAATGTGACAAGACTCTAGTTTACATCATCTTCAAATTCCTTACGGTTTAATGCGCTATAGGTGCCCGAATGTGGAGATTGTGTTAAAAAAAAAAAACATCAATGTCCAGTTAGGCCAAAAAGTGTAAACCACTATTGTGGGATCACCCAGATAGCTGATAACTTTGTTTCCAAAGAGTAGAATGATTGATTGCATTATGTATAATTTGTTGATAATTTTTCTTTTAGAAATCAAAGAGTAGATGATTGACATGTCTTCTGATAATTTTTTTTTTCTGTAATAGAAAACAAATAGTAGATGATGTGATTGAAAACATATTTGCATTCGTGACTGAAGTACAAATAGGATGATGATTTGATTGTTGATAAATTTGCTTTCCTAAAAAAGAAAAAAAATAGTAAATGATGATAGAGTAGATTGATTTGATATTAAGATAGATATATTTTGCATTGATTTCATGATATGAGTCCTTGAGATAGAACACTTGATATGATGTAGGATTACCTTGAGTTATTAATGCATATCATTTTTTTGGAGCATGTATATTGTTTTTTTTTTTTTTTATCATATCTCATGTATCTCTCTATTCTATTCAGTTTCATTGGACATTGGACATTTGTATTTATTTTTGATGAGTGATGATATGTAGTGGTGATAGTTTTGATGATGTGTGTGTTTGATGTGATGATGATATGGACATGGATTTGTTTGTATATGTTATGAGATGGATTTGGAAATGCATTTTAGTGATTTTATGACTAACCATGTGATGTAGGATGATTCCTATGATGATGATTTATGATGTGTACTAATGATGTCATGTAGGTGGATAACCTAGGATGGTGATTATGAATGTTTGTAATGGGATATATGACGTGTTTATGAAAAATGACGTGGAAATGTAATGTATGTATGGAATTTTTTTTTTCTGGATTTTTTAAATACAATGAATAATGATGATGCGATGAAAAATGGATGTTTATGTTTATGAGATGCATCATGAATTTGTAGTATGTACATGAGTTAGGAAAAGAAATAATATGTCAAATGAGTCAAATGTTTATGGGAAAAAATGTCATGATAGATAAATGATATGAAAATGAGAGATGAGTGCAATGATGGGATGAAATGTATGATGTAATGAAATGTAATGGCATGATGATAAAATAATAATGATGAGATGAAATGATAAAGGTGATGAAATGTTATGAAAATGATATGAAATGAGATGATAAATGTAATGAGATGATGATGAAATGATAAATGATAAATGTAATGAAATGATGAAATAATGATAAATGATAAATGATAATGATATGATAAAATAATGATAAAATGAAATGATAAATGAAAATGATATGATAAAATAATGAGAAAATGAAAATGATATGATACAATAATGATAAAAAAATGATAAATGAAAATGATATGATAAAATAATGAGAAAATGACAATAATAAAATGATAAATGAAATGAAATGATAAAATAATGAAAAAATGAATGATATGAAATGATAATGATAAATGAAATGACATGATAATGATACGATAAAATAATGATAAAATGAAAATGATATGAAATGATAAATGATATACTATATGATATGTACAGGACCTAGATGAAATGATAATGATAATTAAATAATGATGAAGATGATAAATGTCTGAATGTCCTCCACAACTAGTCGAAAGAGACATGACAACCATTGATGTGTTTGGTCAGCCCTTTAAAACTCTTATGCAAATCCAGTATGCAGATATGTACAATGATCTAAATGAAATGCAATGAAATGAAACCAACCATTTGTTGAGCCTTTTGTTAGATTTCTTGAATCATCATAGAGTGTTTTAAAATGTTGGAAGTATGTAGAAGCATCATAAGGGAAATTAGCAGCAATGATGACCTGAGTACAACTTTCATGATTTTTAATATAGCAAGTGAACACCAGCATCGAGGTATAATTGAACTCAGATGACCTAAGTATTTCTTTCATAAACAGACAAAGATTAACCACTTTCTGATGCAAATTTGGAACTAACATCAATGATACGTTTTGAAAATCATGTTTCACAACATATTTGCAATAGATTGATAGTTAACCTCAAGACAACAGACAAAGAAAATTCATCATCTTTCATTGCCACTCTATTTCAGTACATCATCGAGTGTGCTCAAGAGGAATGATATCGAAAGTCAAACAACCATTTGTTTAAAAATATAATATTGCTATTCCAAACATTTTTCATATTTTAGATCATCTAGATATGTGGCAATATATGGTACTCACTGAAAACTATTGTGATATGGATCAATGATTGGGTAGCTACTCATAGGATTTGATTGTTTGTTTGCATGATTAGAGTTTGTGTCATCATCTAGCTATTTTGGTGGAATCTAAAAGTTTAGTACCCCTAGTATGTCAATGTTTTCCCCCAGTATCGACACAACTTGCTAAAATGGATATTTACAATGATCAAGCCATGGTAAGATGTTATCACTTTAGGAAAATGATGGCGAGATGATGTTGTTATGGTTCTAAGATGATGGAATGAAAGCTAAGAAGCTAAGTGCAGAACATGATCTAATAGATGGAGAGATACAAATAGCGTCTATTTGCCAGATTTTCACTATTTGTTATTATTGCATTTTTCTAATTTTGTTTTGATTTTTTTGTATTTTTCTTGTCAATAGACTAGTTGTTGCTAGGTTTTCATCCTATGATGATTTTTTTTTTTTTTGTGTTTTTTTCAGAACTTTTTATGTTGTTTTTGTTTTTTTTAGGACTTTTTATGGATGATGATAATTGTTTTAGACATTATACTTTTCCAGGTGTATGCTATTGATGGGTTCATTAAACAGGTCCCCTTCTAGCATTGACAACTTGTATGCTCCTAAATCGTATACTACTATGACCATGTAAGGACCCAACCAATTTGGTTCAAACTTTCCTTTCTTCTCTCTGTCTTGCTGATTTCGTGGTTTCTCCTTCAAAACAATATCAACAACCTAAAAGGTAAAGGGCTTGAATATGTGATTATATCTGCAATACATCATTTGTTGATATGCTTTCAAATGATCAGTTGCTCGTTGTCTCTTCTCATCAAGGAGTTCTAGCTCTTGCAGTCGAGAAACTCAGTAGTCATCATCTGTTGTGAGACCCTTCAATGATACCCTGAGTGATGGAATCTCAACCCCTAGTGGAAAAATGGCTTCTACTCCATAGACAAGAGCATACGGTGTTGCTCTTGTTGGAATTTAGATGATAGTTTTGTAGGCCCATAATGCAGGATTGAGTTGAACGTGCCAATCTTTCCCTGCATCATTCACAGTCTTCTTCAATATTTTTAGTATTGTTTTGTTCGAGGCCTCTACTTGGACATTCCCTTGTGGATAATAAGGTGCTAAATATCTATGTTGGATATGGAATCTCTCACAAAGCTCATCAACATCCTAATTCTTGAATGGTTGTCCATTATCTATGATAATGGAGTTGGGAATGCCATACTGAAAAATGAGATAGTTGAGTATGAATGATTATATTTTTTTCTGGTAACGTTAGTAAGAGGTATTGCCTCAATCCACTTGGTAAAGTACTCTGTCATTGTGATGATAATCTTGTGTTTGTTTGATGATGAGGGATGAGTCTTTCCAACTAGATCTAACCCCCATTGAGAGAATGGCCAAGTTGGTGTGAATGGTTGAAGTTCTTATCGAGGAGCATGAATGAGATTCCCATGAATCTGACATTTAGAGAACTTTTTCATGAAAGTGAATGATTCCCTCTCCATAGTCGGCTAGTAGTAACCCATTCTAATCAATTTTTTGGATAAGGTCAGTCCACTCAAATGAGTACCACAAATTTCACCATGAACTTATTATAAAGATTTGTCAGATTCATCACGTTCAAGACATTGAAGTAAAGTACCATCAAGAACGCAGCGGTAGAGGGTGTTAGTGATAAGAGTATAGGGAGAGGATTGGAAAATAAAGTTACACTTTTGGTTACAAGATAAGTCAGGTGGTAAGATGTCATCTCTTAGGTAGGAATAAATCTTTCCATACCAGGGTGACTCGGATCCTACTAAGTGGAAAATTATTTGGATTTCAAGTGTGTCATAAGCAGATGTAAATGATTGTTCCACTATAAATTCATAGCGAGCCTGATTTTCTGGGAGTTGCAATAATGATGTGGTCATGGCCATGGCATCAACTACCTTGTTATCAAGTCTTGGAATCTGTATGAACTTGATATCCATGAAATACTTCTTGAAATAGTCAACCATTTTATTATATGGCAATAGTTTGTCATCTTTGGTCTGATAATCATTATTGATATGATTAATGACTAACTATGAGTCACCATAAACTTGTAGTTTTGTGATCCTCCATTCCAATGCGATCTTGAGCCCAGTGATTAAAGCTTCATATTCGGCTATGTTGTTGGTGCATGTAAACATTATCCTATATGATCGAGGAATGGTATGTCCTTGAGGGGTGAGAAAGAGTATGCTTTCCCCTGATCCATGTTGAGTAAAAGAACCATCAAAATATAATGACCATGGTTGTTTGGATTCTGCAGTGAAGACATAAACATTTAGAAATTCAATGTGAATGGGATACTCTACTTGTAGTGGTGCTTCATCCAGTTGATTAGTGATAACTTGTCCTTTGATTGCTTTGCGATCAACGTAATGGATGCCAAACTCACTTAAGATCATGACCCATTTTGCTAGCCTTCATGTCAATCTAGCCTTGCTTAGCAGATACTTGAGTGGATCAATCTTTGCAATGAGATTGATTGTATGAGTTAACATGTAGTGTCAAAATTTTTGTGAGGCAAAGACTACTGTGAGACAAACCTTCTTGATGAAAGTGTAGTTGAATTCATGACCTATTAGCATTTGAATGATGTAATAAATTGCACGTTCCTTTCCTATAGAGTCCTCTTGTGCTAATAATGCCCCTAAAGATGTCTTTGTTGCCACAATATAGAAGATTAGAGGTTTGTCCAAATTTGGCAGTACTAGAACTGGTGAGTTCATTAAGTATTGCTTGATCTGTTGAAAGGCTATGTCACACTTACCATCCCATTTGGAAGGAACATTATTATGTCGTAGATGTGTGAAAGGGAGACTCTTATCTGCTAGCTGTGTGATGAACCTTCGTATAGATTGAAGTCATCCCTGTAATGAACTCAACTGACTGATATTCTATGGTGGAGGCATCTCCATGATTGCTTGTACCTTGGAAGAATCTACTTCAATTCCTTTTGCTGATACTATGAATCCCAAGAGTTTTCTAGATGTGACCCCAAAAACACATTTCTTGGGGTTGAGGCAAAATTTGAACTTTTCCAATCTTGCAAAGATTTTGGATAACACTTTGAGATGTCCTTCTCTTGTGTAAGATTTGGCCAATATGTCATCTACATAATCTTCCATGAATGTGTGCATCGTGTCATGAAAAATTGTAGGAATAGCTCTTTGGTAAGTATCCCCAGCGTTCTTTAGACCGAAAGGCATGACATTCCAATAGTAAGTCCCCCATGGACATGTAAATGCTATTTTTTCCTAATCTTCAGGTACAATCTTGATTTGGTTGTAACAAAAATACCATCCATTAGTGAATACATGGCATGGCTAGTTGTTAGATCAACTATAGTATCGATGCTTGGAAGTGGGAAGTCATCCTTAGAACATGCTTTATTAAGATATCTAAAATCTGTGCACACTCTATCACTTTTTCTGGGCTTGGACATAGGAACAATATTGGAGATCCGTTCTACATACTAAATCGATCTTATAAATCCCACATCAAGGAGTTTTATAAGCTCTTCTTTAACCGATAGTGTGGCATGAGGGTGCATATTTCTAAGTTTTTTTTTCACAAGTTTAACTCCTGGTTGGATGGACAAGTGATGCATTATAAGATTAGGATCAAGACCTGACATGTCTACATAAGACCAGGAAAAGTTGACTTGATTTTCTCTAAGAAATTCCATGAACTTAGGTACTTCTTTATCCATCATTGATGTAGCTAACTGTAGAATCCTTGGTTTTTCTGTAGTTTCAAGATTTACCTCTTTTGTAGGCTCAATCAAGATAGGTGATCACTCATGATAGTGCTCTAGGAGAGTGTCAAGTATCCCATCATCTTGTGCCTTAAAAAGGTTTTCACCATCTAATACACTCTTTGTTTTATCTTTTGTTTGATCTAACACTGCTAGATTCTGGTTTTCACCATTAGATCTTTCTTTTTTATTTTTATTTTTGCAGCTAGGAGACTTGACACTCTCTTGATTAAAGACTCTATGCCAAAAATTCCTAGTGGAACAATAATTTGTGTTGTCTGCAGAAAGGAAGTTCATGATAGATTCATCACTAGGAAACATAGGTATATCGATAGGTTCAGATAGATCCCAATTAATGAGATCGAGATGTATTAGTGGTATTGGGTCATTAGGTTGTGTGAAATTGGCTATGGTTATGGTCATAATGGAATTTTCCATAGGATCTGAGGTATGAGGTAGATCAAAGATGATACTATTCTCACGATAGTCTTGTTCGATTAAACCTGACTCGGTATTGCTAGAATTATAGTCACCTTGTAGTTCAAATTCTTGTAGTTGGGATTGTAACCCCTCACCTTTGATTAGAGTTGGAGTGTAGTTGTGTACCACATCGACCCTTTTGTCCCTCCAGAACTCATCATTGTAGATGGTATCCCATTCGTATTCACCAGAATCTGTGTCAGAGTTATTATCCACAAAATTCTAAATTGCTATCAAACATGCTTTCATTGTATCAGACCCTTCTTGCAATGTGAGGATAGTATCATTCAACTACTTGGATGCTCTTTCTTTTGAGTTAGTATCATAGCCCAATCCTATTTTATCTTTTATAGCAAATCCTGTAAGGTCAATAGGCTCAACTACTCCTTTTCTCTTTCCAATAGGACCATTACCATCATAGCCCATCTTTTGTATGATTAAATATCCTTTACCATATTGATCAGTAGGTAGTTTGACATTAATAATTGTTTCATCTTCATCTTTATAGAGCCAACTTAGAACTTCTCTATCCTCAGAATCTTCCATGGGGAATTTTTCTTTGATAAATCATCCATTAAACTTAGTATTTGGCTCTATTGGTGGTTGTGTTGATGTTGATGCTACAAATATCTGTTGTTGTGTGATAGATGGTTGTCCATGTGACTGAGATGATATAGATAGATTAGCAAGATAGAGAGAGTACTCCCCTACTCCATTATCCTTGAACCATAGTTGCTTGTCAAAGCTTTTGGTTAACTGACTAATTTGTGTATCAACAGGAGCTTCTTGATTGTTGGGAACCATGGTGTCTTGACTAGCTTTGATGTTGGCACAAGTCTGATTGTTTGAATTATTAGCTGGTATTGTGATCTCCTCTTTGTCATAAGGAAACTTAAGATGTTGATGATATGTGGATGGGACAACTTACATTTCATGGATCCAAGGATGACCCAACAAGATGTATGCAAGATCACGGTCTAACACTTGACAGAAAGTATTCTTAATAATAGGTCCCACTTTGATTGGCAACATGATTAAACCCTTGGATGCTCTTTCCTCATCATCTTAGGCTTTAGTAGTAATCTTTCTTCTGGGATCAATGGATTCCTTAGAAAATCCTAAAGCCTGAACTAACTTCATGGTACATATGTTCAAACTAGCACCTCCATCTAGTAGGACGCGTTTGACAGGAAACTTGTGGATCATGACTTCTAAGTATAGTGATGAATTATATGGATGTGTCATGGAAACATCATATTTTTTTGGAGAATGAGAGGCATGTGGGTGAGGAAAATTGTCCCACCATGGCTTGAAATCACTCCACATCCAGATCAATGGATACATTTGTTTCAATGAGGGCTTTTCTAGAATTTCCTTGTGTGCTGGGGAAATCTTCAAGATTTCTATGATAGAAATCTCAGCAGGAGTTTTTAAATTTGATTGACTAAGTCATATTGATGTTGAGGCAGGGGCATAGTGGATTTTGAAGAAGCACCCTTTAAGACAACTTTAGCTTGTTCCCTTGTTGCATTAACTTCTCTATATTCCATCTTTTCCTTAACTTTTATAACATTAACCCAATCGTCATTAGTGTAGATATGATTGATTATATGAGCATTGATATGATTCACACTTTTTCTAGAAGACTCACCCTTTTGATGGTTGGGAAAAGGGTTGTGAAATGTTTGGTGCTCTTCGTTTGATTGTTGGTGTCCTTCTATTATGATGGTACCATTTTTGATTAAGTCTTGGACTTTATTTTTTAGGGCTTGAAAATTATTCATGTGATGGTCCCTGCATCAATGATAATCACAATAATATGCATCATTCCATGTTGGAGGCTTCACACTAGGTTCAAAGTTGCGTTGAGGTGGCAAAGTAAGAAAATTTTTAGCCATCAATTCTTTTAATGTTGATTCTAAGGATTGACCTAATGGAGTAAAAGTTCTTCTGCTAGAGAAGAATGAAGATCATTGCGTATTTGTGTTTGAGGCATTGCCTAAGGAATTTTTGTTGTTATCATTTCCATGGTAACCTTGATTGTTTGCATTCCCTTGATTGGGAGTAGAAGTTTGATTCATGTTATTCCTCAGAGGAGGAGGATTATTTCCCTAATTTGTGACTGAGTATACATTGTTATAGTTATTGTTGTGAGGAGTACTTGAAACAGTAAGAAAAAATGGCTTGGTCGAGACATGATTTGCACCTACAACACCATCATTCACAACATTTTTGTTGCAAGTCCAAAACTTAGATTTGTCATTGTGGTGATTTGACAAGCTAGGATTGTCCTTATCAAGTTTTATTATCACTCTTTGGACCAAGGCACTTTCAATGGTGATGGAATTTTCAATCAATTTCTAGAAAGAGAGAGGACAATGAAGATTAAGACGATAGCTCATCTCTTGATTGAGGTTGTTTATGAAATTGGTGATCTTTTCCTTTTCAGGAACATGATGTGTTAGAAACCAAGATCTGAAATGCAAACCAGAAAAGCCTTCCACAGAAGAGAAAAACAAAAAAAGCAAGAGCTTTGCAAAAAGATGTGCTGAATAATATTATTCAGGAATTCATAATTACATGAGATTATTTTCTTTATAAAATCAAGTATGCATAACCCTAATCTTATCTTGAGCAACAAGATAGCTCAACAAGATAAGGATGAGAATAATTAACCTAGGAATTAAAATATTACCTAAGTAAAGTTATGCAAGTGCAATTAAATATTCATTACACCAACACCCCCCATAAGTGTAGCTTAGGGAGACTAAAAAATCATGCACCTAAAACTAAGAAGAATGCAAGAAAGCATGAATGGGTCCCAACAACAAGGCCTGATCAGGGACCCATGTACAAATGCAATAATGAGGTAGAGAAGGAAAACCCAGTGGGACAAAACCCCTACAATGAGATGATTGTTGCAAAGAAGCACTGGAAGAACACTGTGGAGTAACACTAGAACCACAATCTGACAACAAAAGAAAGATACTTCTATTTACAAGAAACCAAAGCAGAATCATAATAATGCAACATCAGACTCGATGCCATGGAACACTAGAAAACTCACAAACTGGAACAACCCTAGAATTTGTGAAGCAACAGTAGATGAAATGATGAAAAAAATTGGAAACTGTGTATCTTGATGTTGATGCCAAACTGATACTAAAACTCTTCCATGGGAACAAATACCATAAAGACTCTAGAACATTAACCATAAAAATATGGCCCTCAAATTGAGATGGATTTGAACCAATGCGGATCAATAACCATAAACTCCCAATCTAAAGTGTGATATGATGTGAATCTGATATGTGTCATGCTAGAGAAAAAATGTGGCCAAAAGAAACTAAGAAACCAGATAACCCATGCAAGTTTCCATCAAAACAAGATGGAGATCAAAGTGAAAACTACATTCTAATCAGATTATTATGCAAGAAACCCCCCTGATGGAACTTTATCTTAGTTCATTTATTACAATAACCCAATGATTGTAAAAGGAGAGAATGCTAAAAATGCATAAACAAAAAATAAAAATAGACCTCAGATCTATGAAGAAGACTAAACTAGCTTTCCAACGCTACAAGAATGACGAAAAAAGGATCACTAAGTCAAAAGATACGCCCTCCCAAGCAAAAAAACTTCATCTGAGTTCAAGGATAGGAAAAATAAATATGGACCAAATTTTGGTAAAAAAACCTTCACTATTAGATCAGCATCAGAATCAGCTTCCCAATAGTATCTTTTTTGGGAAAAACAAACATCGTATGCAAAAACTACACCGATTTAGTGAAAAGTGCTCTAGAATGCCCAATAAGGCTTACAGGCAGCCCAGGGGGCTTAAAAAAATAAGCCCCTGGTCTTGTGCACAACCAAGGGTTGGTAGACTAGGGGCTAGGGTGGAGCCCCTGGTCCTCCATAAGACCTGTGGAGGTGCTGAGGGGGCTGATGCGGCTGGCGCATAGTGTGTGGTCCTTAATAGGACCACTGCTAGTGCTTATTCCTACCGAGGGCTGGGCACATTATGCCCGATCCCCCATGTGACCGGGGCTGCTGGTGGAGAAGCCCTTAAGGGATGGTGTGGCTGGTAGTAGACCGGTGGCGAAGGCCAGTGGTGGTGGAGGATGGGCGGTTGCTCGGTGGCGCAGCGGTAGTGACGACCTTTATAACTGGAGGTGCTGCGTAGTTCCTCAAAAAATGCATGTTTTTAATTTTTTATTTTATTTTCATGCATCAAACTACATGCTGGGGAGGCCCTACAACTCCTAGGAAGTTTTTTTTCTCCTTCCGGACCAACTTCGCCAAAATTGACAAAATGAAAGGAATTTTTATGGTTTTTGGCCACTATGAACGCAATGGTGACCTCCGTTTGTGCCCAAGCTACTCTAAAAAATTGGCTACCTCCAGAGCTTGCAAAAAATCTCCCAACATAAAACCCTCATGGATCTGGCAAATGATGGCCAAAAATTGAAAAAAAATCCAATCTTGACTTTTTCCAGCACTCTGAATCCAATGGTGAAGCTTGATTTAATGCAAGATGTTGCATAGATGAACTCAAGGCATGATACCCTCTAAGAATCCCAAACGAACTCTATAATGATTTTCTCAAAAATCTATGAAGGGGTTGCAAATCAAGGTTTTGATACCATGTTAGAAACCAAGATCTGAAATGCAAACTAGAAAATCCTTCTACATAATAGAAAATAGAAAAAGTAAGAGCTTTGCAAAAATATGTGCAAAATAATATTATTCAGAAATTCATAATTACATGAGATGATTTATGTTATAAAAGAAAGTATGCATAACCCTAATCTTATCTTGAGCAACAAGATAGGTCAACAAGATAAGGATGAGAATAATTAACCTAGGAATTAAAATATTACCTAAGTAAAGTTATGCAAGTGCAATTAAATATTAATTACACTAACACCCCCCATAAGTGCAACTTAGGGAGACGAAAAAAGCATGCACCTAAAACTAAGATGAATGCAAGAAAACATGAATGGGTCCCAGAAATAAGGCCTGATCAAGTACCCATGTACAAATGCAATAATGAGGTAGAGAAGGAAAACCTAGTGGGACAAAACCCCCTACAATGAGATGACTACTGCAAAGAAACACTGGAAGAAAACTGTGGAGTAACACTGGAACCATAATCCAACAAGAAAGGAAAGATACTTCTATCTACAAGAAACCAAAGCAAAATCGTAATAATGCAACAACAGACCTGATGCCATGGAACACTAGAAAAATCACAAACTAGAACAACCTGGAATCTATGAAGCAACAATAGATGAAATGATGACATAATTTGGAAACCATGTATCTTAATGCCGATGCCAAAATGAGACTAAAAATATTCCATGGGAACAAGTACCATAAAGACTCTGGAACATTAACCATAAAAATATGGCCCTCAAACTGAGATGGATCTAAACCAATGCGGATCAATAACCATAAACTCCAAATCTAAAGTGTGAACCAATGTGTATCTGATATGTGTCAAGCTAGAGAAAAAATGTCGCCAAAATAAACTAAGAAACCAAATAACCCATGTGAGTTGCCATCAAAACAAGATGGATATCAAAGTGAAACCTACACTCTAATCAGATTATTATTTAAGAAACCCCCTTGATGGAACTTTATCTCAATTCATTTATTACAATAACCTAATGATTGTAAAAGGAGAGAATGCTAAACATGCATAAACAAAAAATAAAAATAGTCCTCAGATCTGTGAAGAGGACTGAACCAGCTTTCCAATGCTACAAGAATGACGAAGAAAGGATCACCGAGTCAAAAGATATGCCCTCCCAATTAAAAAAACTTCATCTGAGTTCAAGGACTAGAAAAATAAATCTTGAGAAAAATATAGTAAAAAAAACCTTCACTATTGGATCAACATTGGAATTAGCTTTCCAACGGTATCTCGTTTGTGAAAAATAGACATTGTATGCAAAAAATACACCTGATTTAGTGAAAAGAGCTCTAGAATGCCCAATAAGGCTTGTAGGCAGCCCAGGGAGCTTAAAAAAATAAGCCCCTGGTCCTGTATGCGAGCAAGGGCTAGCGGATTAGGGGCTGGGGCAGAGCCCCTAGTCCTCCATAGGACATGCGAAGGTGTGTTGAGGGGGCCCGTGGGGCTGGCACATAGCACCTTGTCCTTAATAGGATTGTTGTTAGTGCTTATTCTGACCGGAGGCTGGGCACATAGTGCCCGACCCCCCATGTCACTGGGGCTGCTAGTGGAGAAGCCCTTAGGGGCTGGCGTGGTCAGCTACAAACTGATGGTGAAGGCCAGTGGTGGTGGAGGATGGGCTGCCGCTTGGTGGTCGTCCAGTGGCACAGGAGCGACAACGACCTTTATAACTAGAGGCGCCAGGTAGTTCCCAAAAAATGCACATTTTTCATTTTTTTAAAAATTTTTGTGCATCAAACTACATGTTGGGGAGGCCGTATGGCCCCCAAGAAATTTTTCTTTCCTTCCAGACCAACTTCACCAAAATTGATGAAACGAAAGGCATTTTTAGGGTTTTTGGCCACTGCGAACGCAATGGTGACCTTTGTTTGTCCCCAAACTGCTCTAAAAAATTAGCTACCTCCAGAGCTTGCAAAAAATCTCCCAACTTGAAACCCTCATGGATCTAGCAAACGATGGCTAAAATCTACAAAACAAAATCCAATCCTAACTTTTTCCTGCACTTTGAATCCAATGCTAAAGCCCAATTTAATCCAAGATGCTACATAGATGAACTCAAGGCATGATACCCTTGAGGAATCCTGAACGAACTCTATAATGATTTTCTCAAAAATCTCATATGGGGCTACAAATCAAGGCTCTGATACCATGTTAGAAACCAATATCTGAAATGCAAACTAGAAAAGCCTTCCACATAAGAGAAAAACAGAAAAAGCAAGAGCTTTGCAAAAGGATGTGCAAAATAATATTATTCAGGAATTCATAATTACATGAGATGATTTGCTTTATAAAAGAAAGAATGCATGACCCTAATCTTATCTTGAGCAACAAGATAGCTCAACAAGATAAGTATGAGAATAATTAACCTAGGAGTTAAAATATTACCTAAGTAAAGTTATGTAATTGCAATTAAATATTAATGAGACTAACATGACACATATATCTAGTGAACAATAGTCTCCATCTCTGAAGAAATGTAATAAATGGTTCACTAGGTTTCTATTTAGCCTTGTAGAGATCAATCATGGTTATTTGGTGTTGTATATTGTAGGAATATTTTGATATGAATTCGTTAATCAATTCCTCAAATGTCTTGACAGGCTATGTGATTTTCTATAGCGATTCCATAGATTGGCCTCTAAAACTTCTAGGAAACAAACGCATCAAGTATATGTCCTCATGAGAAAAATATAAAGTCATATTTTAGAAGTCTCTGATATGATTGATTAGATTTGATTTCCCATTCTATTGATCAAACTTTTGGATTTCACAATGTTTGGGAAATGGGACCATGTTGAGACGTCAATTGAAAGGATAAGGAAAGATGTCATCAAGAGCATATGTCTTCATTGTGGTTCCCCCTTGCATGTCTTTAATTTGTTCTTGAAGTTCCTTAACCTATTGATTCAAGGCACTAATATCAAACAAAGGTGTTTCATCAAGACTTTTCTATAAGTTCTCAGTATCAAAATCATGAGGTAATTTAGCTCCTTTGTTAGCCAAATACATGAAATATTTCTCTTTTTTGCACTCTAAGATCTTTTCTAAGTCTTTGTGAAATTTAGGATCTTGCTCAGCTTCTCTAAGGTGATGTTCTCCATCTTGTTCATAATCACTATCTACAGGAGTTCTACTCATGTCTCAGTTGGAAGGGAACGGATTTTTTTCTCTTTCACCCATGTTGTCGTTAAAGAGGGGATTTTGACTCACATGATAAAGGGGATTACTATTCTCACCTTCTTCTTGAGTTCTTTGGGTATGATCCTCTTGTTGAATATCCTCCTTTAGCTTATTGTATTGAGATCTTGTAAAAATAGGCATATGATTTTGAAATGTTCTTCTAGACTTAGATCACAATTTGATAAGTGCAAAAATGATGATGTCTTGATCTAATAAGATGAAAATATTATGATATGATCAAAAAATGTTCCTAATTCTTGATTGTGGCTTCCAATGATAAAGGATATTAGAATCATGGTGGGGAAGTTGAATCAATAATAAAAAAAATTGTTTGAAATGTGCACTTTTAAGATTTGATCCTTGTTTTTGAAGTATATCAAATAGCCTAATTAAACTCACTAAAGGATTTGACTGGGATGTGTTGGATATTCAATAGAAGGTTGTGGTAGATAGTCGAAGTTGAGAGGTTGATTGTGATTGTGTCATTGTGATAGAGCTCTTCTCTGAAAATAGGCTCGTGAATATAAAGGTTCTACAGTGTACTCGTCAGTAAATACCCTAGCAAAATCTTGGTATATATGGATGAACTCACGGTAATGGAGCAAGATGTTTGAAATTTTATACAAAAAAATTCTATGTTGCAAGTTTTTCCTATAACCTAAATGCTTCTTTGGTTTCTTGATCCTATTAACAATCGATTTCCTGACGAATTTGGTTGATTTTCACTCTCTAAGCATGAGAGAAATGTTAAAATGCTACTAGACTGAAGATGTTAAAAACTCAGATCTGTCAAAAGTAATAATTATGGAAAGTGATAGATTTGCTACTTTGTACCCTATATGCGCTACAAAAATGGGCCTTTGCGCCAGAGAAACAGTCAAATCCGTTACAATAGACCTGAGATGCGCTACTCTGTGTCCTATATGTGCTATAGAAAAATACTTTGACAGTGAACAAAACTGTTCACAAAATATTCAACCTATGCACCGAAATAGGCTCTAAATGTGCTGAACTAACCAATGAATGCACTAGAATAGACCTTATATGTGCTAATATATCTCCTAGATGTGCTAAAATAGTTTTTCAAAGTAGTTTTCTGAGTAGTTTTTGAACAATTTCAACTGAATTTTTGTATTATCATCTTGGATGATCTTTTATTTGAATTAATGTGATTGAGAACACATCATACATTCTAAAAAAGTTTGTTTTTAAGCCTTGTACTAAACATCAAGTGTATGTTCAAAATGTTTTTCAAAAAGTGTTTTCACGGGTTTTGCACATAATAGACAATTCAGGCAGACTCACTCCTAGTACTCAAGTAGGTCATCATAATAACCACAACCCACATCTTAGAACTACGTCGACTGACATAGTTGTTCACCATCGAAGGGGCACCCATGGTTTTGTCTTTTATAGGTGCGTACTGAGAGTGACGGAAGTGGATACTAGATCCCTTGAGCAAACGGTCCTTGGTAGTTATATGGTGAGTGTCTTGGGGGCAGATTCTTCCCTCCCCTTACACTGTGATTATTAGGATGTTCAAAAACTAACACGGTTGGTTACTACACTAGGTTCATAGTAAGGGTTTCCGTTCGGTGCGGAAATAATAAACTCCCTCAAAAGACCTCTCAACCTTTAGAACAAAGGCTTTGGGGATAGTTATCTTGCACACTACCGACAAAAGTGGGTTTCCCTAGATTTGCTTTAAATTTTATAGTGGGGTGGAAAAACCTATCTTTGGCTTGAACCCACTTGGTTTTTTCCTCTTGGGTGAGTACTTTTTCCCACAAGAGCAGGCCCTCTACAAGATGTAATAAAGCATTAAAATTGTAGAAATTGAAAAGGCAGGTCTAGTATTCTAATCACCCAGTTAAGGGGAGAGCATAGACCTATTGCCATAGAAAAAGCAAGCACTATTCTTTTTAGAGCCCAAATGACAATGATTTAATCTATGTGAAGATGTTGCTTCACAACAAGCATGGGATTCATTTTAACTACAAAAATCAATGTGTCGTGACTACCCTAGATTTCTTCATTTTAATCCATGTCTACCCTAGGGTTGCTTTTTTTAAAACAACTAGATGTGACTATCCTAGATTGATTCTTTTTATGCTAGAAAAAGCTATGTCTGTGGAAGGCATCAAACTTAGAGCTTTATTTAATTACATCCTGTATGCGCTAAAAAATCAAACAAAAGCACTAAAATAAATAGTTAATGCGCTAAAATAGACAGTAAATGCACTACAGAAAACATTAAATGCACCAAAAGAAATCCTAAATGCGCTAAAAGAAATGTATTTTTTTACAAAATTTTAATGAAGTGAGCTAAGTGTATGCGCCATTATGCTCCTTATAAGCGTTGGTTTGTTCCCTATATGCACCGAAACAGTTCCTAGATGCACCAAAAGGCCTACAAAATCATTGTTAGAAATCCTGGATGTGCTAAAGAAAGCCACATATGTGCTAAAACACAAATTTTTTTGGAAATCCGAATTCTAGAATGCAAAATCTTGTCAAGAAATCTATAAGTAAATGTCAAAAATGGGGCAAGGGCCCCACGGTGGGAGCCAAAAATGTATGATCAATTTTTAAGTGTATGAAATGTAAATTAAAAATAATAATAAATCAAACACACCAATAAAACATTATATCAAAATAGAAAATAAAATAAGAAAGAATGCAAACTTAGTCTTTTGTCCTTGATGTCTTCCTATTGTCCTCTATCTCCAATATTTTTGTTGATTCTCGCTTGCTCTCATATTTGTTTGCTAGGCTCAACAAACAGTCTTCCTAGAGAACAAGATTTGAAGTATGATGATTGTATTTTACGCTAGGATATGATTAACATGCATGATTGCTAGAATGTGAGAATACAAAATGCTATAAATACTAAAGCTAATAATGACAATGTTAGAATGCTAGAATGCAATTAAGCTCTAATGCGTGTATATTTGTAAGTAACCAATGCTTGGATTTGTAGCAGTATTTATAGAGTTTTTGAAAGATTCTGATTGGCTGATGTGATTAACGGCTGTGAAAATTCTTGGCAGATCGAACAGTCGAAGATGGATAAGACTAGAGAGAAAAATAGAAGAAAACCAGAAAGCAAGATTTGTTTCCTTTTTCGTGGAAGAGATAAGATGAGATGATAAAGATGAATTGTAAAAATCATCTTTTTGTGAGATTTTGGAAATATTTTCAAGATAAATAGTGAATTATAAATTCAATTATTTATTTATGGGTGACATGGAGATTTTTTTAATTAAATAGAATATTTAATTAAGATTTGAAGAAAATGGAGGATTTCATAATTAAATAAAATATTTAATTATGATTTGAAAAGATATGAAGGATATTAATTAAATAAAGATATTTAATTAATTTTTAGGAAATAACATGTAAATGAAATTAATTAAATTAAATATTTAATTAATTAGAAGAAAGTTTTGAATAGGAGAAAAGAAATATTTAAATTTAATTAAATCAAAGGACTTAATTAAATTCAAAAGGTGATAATTAATTAAAATAAATAAAGAGTATTTATTTCAATAATGAATGTGAAATAATTAAATAAAGTTGATTTATTTAATCATCCCAGAAGAATAAAGTTAATGAGCAATATAATTAAATTTAATCATATGTAGAGGACTTTTAAAGAGATTAATTAAATAATAAATATTTAATTAAGTGCCAGGATTATTTAGACATGACCAATTTTATGCATATACACTCTACATTTCGTCAGGAAATATAGTCCCCAATCAAAGCCAATGTTATCGCAACTTTTAAAATTTAAAATTTTTAAAAAAAATCAGTGCATTCCCCTATTTGTCCTGAAACCTACCGAATCACAAAAAAGATTAAATCTAAAAATATATGCAAGATGGTATGATATCCTTTCGTGGGTTTTTGCATAACCTTATTCCACCCAATTTGGCCATTTTCATGCTTGAACACCTTTCTCTTTGTGAGATTTTAAGCTTTACTTTTTCTCGTCTATGATTCACAAATAAAGTGAAAATCCAAGATCCTGGTTGTTGGAGAAAAAATATTTTTTGAGTTTTGTCCGAAGGGGCTTGATCATCATCCTATGTAGATTTTGTGCAAATTGGAACTATTATGTGAAAGATATGGAAGTTTTTGTTTCCAACTAGAAGTATGTTTTTTAAAAGTTTCCAAATTATTCATGGCACTTTGAAGTTTAATGTTATTCCAAAGGTAAAAAAAAGAGAAGCAAAGTGAAAACATTGTTAAGAGAAATAACTTTATTTATTCTCAATAGTGAAAGTTTTTAATTCCATGGTGTCTTTATTAAAGTTAATTATTTATGACTCCTCTTTATTGTTGGGAAGATTAAGAGTTTCATAAATTCAAGGATGCCCAATATTCATGGTTCTAAAGTTTTTAATTATCCCAATTACCTGACAAGTTGGGCATCCATTTAGGGTTAGGTGGAGACGGTGTTGGCTGGGCACTTCCAGACTCACATTATTTTATTTTATTTTTCCACCATCAAATCTAAAATAAATGCACCTAGGACTTTGAAGAAATCTCCACGATGCTATATCTATTCAAAATTCATAAAATGTAGAAATAGTTGCATATTATTTAGAACATGGTGCTACCAAATTTATTGGCTCGACTATTGAAATGAGAGGCATGTTTTATGATGGGAAGCCAAGGCCATTGAGCTCTAAGCTCTTTTAGAACCACTTACTTCATGAGAAATATGTATTTGGTGTATTCAAAATAACTGAAGCTCGGTTATATTAATTGCTTTCATAAGGTCTTATGCCTTGGCACAGAGAAGAAAGTCTCACCGATAAAGATAAAATGCATAGATCCTTTGATGGCAGGAAATCCAAAGATAAACAAGGTGCAAATGCTCCTGATCTTAGATATACCAACAACCTATGTTCGATATGAGGAGAGATACCTTGAAGTATGTAATTCTTTGTTTCAGTTCATCAACATGTTCTTTTCCATTTGGTAGCTCTTTGCAAATGACTTATGAATTGAAATCATTCAATTTCCCATACGATATCTCAACATTTTCTGAAGTATGTAACAGAGGATTGAGTCACCAGATATGTTTGATGGACCAATATGATGGAATCTAGCTTTGTGCAGATACCACATCCATGAGCACCTCCAATGCACAATGATCCCTGTGATTTAGAATATCTCAATCACTTAATATTATGATAGCCTATATAGGGGTTTTTAAAAGCGCGATGAAGGTATTGGCCTCTTGACAATCACACAAATAAGATGTCAAAGCAAATGGTATTGGAATGTCTAAAGATCATAGTCTCAAAATTCTAGGATCTGGTGGTGAAATGCAATAGGTGCAGAATTATAAATATTGTCAAATGGATTTGTAGTAAAGGCTTTAGAAACTTTCAATAAAATGCAATGTACAGGTGTAAAGCTAAATTCCATGAACTATGTGAACACCCTCCCAATTGTGTGCCTCAAAGGAAATCAATGGGAATATTCATAGGCCATTCACAACATGGATTTGTTGAAGAGGTTAAGTGAAATACAATTGACAGCTTAATGTCATGTCCAATAAGCTCAGTCGAGCATGAATAAGAATGAAGCCCACGTTGAAGCCAGGTGGTAAAATGGCTAGAATATTTTTTAGAAAGGTTAAAGAGAAAAGCAAGCAATGTGATTGATAATGTGCATAATCTGTTGGAGCTGACTGGAGATGTTGAATAGGATCTCTACAATACCTTTAATTCTTTTAGGGGACTTTCAAATACCTAGTACATTGAAAATTGTGTGTAGATTTTAGTGTACAAATTTTAGAAGCCATTCCACATAAAGTTGGGTAGAATGATTGAAACCTTCCTCGCATCATTGGAATAGAAGAATTTATGTGGGATAACAGTTGTGGTTTAATAGATGATAGGAATTTAGGGATGGATCCTCTTGATTTTAACAATGATGTAGAGAGGAAAGGAATATATTTGGAATAAAAAATGGATGGAAGTAGAACACTTTTAGAGGCTAATTGGCTTGGGATAGATTCGAATAAAGATGATCAGGTTGGAGTGGAGCCTGTTGTTTCTACTACCCTTGGTTTTAAAGCAATGCTTGAAGTAGCCCTTCAGAGTCCTTACATACCTTATAATAATGGTTTTTCAAATTTGAATAGGTACAAGATAATTTGCAGTCTTTTAATGGTTGTAGGCAGAGATGATAGACCTTTAGTGGTAGGTGGATGTGTTATGAGCTTGGAATTTTCTTGTCAAGGCCTCCTGCATAATGATTGTGTGTATGATGAAATAGGTGTTGGAAAAAAAAATATAAACTCCCTATACAAATCAATGAATACAATCGACTGAATAATTTTGATTTGTGCAAGTGTGTGGGTTCTTCACAGAGCAGTCCTAATGTTTGAGACACATATGATAACAAATATAAAAATGCATTCTAATATGTAATCATCATGAGACAACTGGTCATACCCTTATCATTGGAGGAGAAGTAAATTGAATGATCTCTCTAATAATCAGCTACAGGAGAAATATAAATTTTAATATAACTTTCTTCCAAGAAACAGTTACAAAAGGAAAATTTTTATTTGTTATTACCTTCTAAAAGACATGTTCAATAACGTGGGACAAAATATTCTAATTTAAGGGAAGGAAGACATATTTTCTTGGAGGTAACTGATTTTAAGGAGATGGTTATGGGGAATGGAAGAGTCTCATCGGGAGGCTTATTTATTGTAATTTTTTTTCTAAACTAAGGGATATTTTTCAATCTTTCCAGTTATGGGAATAGGGGAAGAAGTAGGCTAGTTTAACTTTATTTTCACACAGTTTTGTTTTGTTGTGTAGAAATATTGAGACTTTGTATTCATATTTGACATTGGAGGAATAAGGGAGATATTTTGAATCTGTGTATTTGTCAATGTCTTTTTTTGATTGCAAGTGAATTGTGTTTCTTTGCAATTAATCTTCAATGTTCATCTGTCATATCAAGCTATGCATGCATTTAATTCTGAAACTTTGAATTCAGATTAAATCATCATTGAAATGAATTTTTTGCTTATTCTTTTCTTGTTTTGCATTTGTGGGTGTGAGATAAATGAACTGTGTGTTAGTTGTCTATTTTCACTTCATTTTGAGTTAGTCTTTCACATCTATTTCATGGCTATGGGTAGATATTAGTTTACCATTTTTTCTTTCTCGTGAAAAGCATACCATATTTCTATTCATTGCATACCTTAAGAGGGAGTTGTACCTCAAAAATTTAGAGGAAAATTGTCGATCCAATGGCAACTTCTCCATTTGTTAGTGTTGTTTGTTCTTCTTTCTAGGAATCTTGAGCCATTTTATGCTTTTATTTTTGAAGGATGAATCTAATAGCTAACACACACCAAAATGAAATAATGAACTTGAGGATTGCATAGCTATTGTTCCAACTAGGCTTTCTATAGCTCAAAAAGCCTTCTATGAGAAATGACTCATGATTGAACACCTCAAAGAAGTTGTGAGAACAATGGTTGATGATAAAGCTTTGGGGATCGATGGGTTCCCATTTGACTTTTACAAATCCCTTTAGGCTTGTGTGGGAAGTGATAGCATACAGTTTACCTTGAAGATTTTTATTCTAATTCCCTAGGTAATCTCATGAATAGAGACAATATTAAATTCATACCTAAATATGGTGATTTGAGGATATTTGCAACTAGCGGCCCATCACTCTCCTCAATGTTTCGTACAAAATAATAGCCAAAGTCCTTGCTTTAAAAATATGCCATCTCTTTCCTCAAATTGTGTGCCTTGAACATAATAGTTTTTTAAAATCTAGGTTCATCTTGGACAACATAATTATTTTTTGGGAAGGTATGGAGTGGGCGAGATTATCCAATCAAAAAGAAATTTTCCTAAAAAATGATTTTGCTAAAGCTTAAACCCCATTGAGTGGAATTTTATTTTTTCTATGCTTTCTATGATGGGCTTTGGCCCTAATTTCATTCAGTCTATAAAAATGTTGTTCTCTGAAGCTTCATCTTGCATCACCATTAATGGTCACCAATCCCAATCCTTCAATTTTTTTCACTCCATCCATCAAGGCTATCCACTTGCCCCCTTGCTTTATGTGTCGGTTGTTGAGGGTTTTGGCTACCTTCTTTCTCATTTTGTTTCTTAGGGGCTTTTCTGGGGAATTTCTCTGCCTAACTCACCATCTCAAGTTGCTAATGGCCACTTTGTTGATGATTTCTTCCTTACCTTATTGGAAGAAAAATATAATTTCAAAATTTCTCTTGGTTTTCTTGAAACCATTTATTTAGCCTTTGGTTCTGTCATCTAGTAGCACAAAACTTTGTGTTACAAATAGTCCTTCCTTCCCAATCCTCTTTGGATTCAACAGTTTGGGTGGAAGTGGATTGCTCCAAGGGAAATCTTCAGATTTCTTGGCATCCCTTTCACTTTTCAAGCCTCATCCAGTGATCTCTGGATATCAATTCTCTCTTGAATTGAGAAGTTGGAATTCTTCATTACCAAGCAACTCTCTTTGTCTTGTAAATTCTAGGTGTGCTCAAAAATCTTGACAGTGACCCATGTGTACTACACCTCATTTTGGGTCCCTTCCAAGGCCTCTTATAGAAAAATAATTACTAAGAGATTTTCTTTGGGCCTCCTCTAAGACGTATAGAGGATTTCACCATATTTTTTGGGACCTATGTTTCCTCCATAAATATTTTGGTGGGCTTGGCCTTCTCTCCACTTAGGGGCAAGAGAATGATCTTTATTTCAAATGGATTATTGGTGCTCTTAGTAGTAATGAGTCTTGGAAAGTTATCCTTACCTGTACTTATTTGCAATGGGATATCCCACTCGTAGACCTTCCTAGAAGGGTATTGGTTTGTAGACCCTTCTCATTATGAAGGAGCCCATTTAGATTATGGGTGCTTTTTTTTTAGAAGTATTTGGCATGCCTCAAAGGTTGTTAAGGCTTGGATATTCTGGACTGGGACTATTTTTCAAAGATGGGCTTTTGTTCAATCAATAGAATATCTAGTGGCCTCCTCTTTTTTCTAATACAGATTGAGCTATGGAAAGCTTCCTTGGCTTATGGCTCTTAGATTCCATAAGAACGGTGTTCAAACCCCTCAAGACTTGTTTCATAGACCCATAATAAGCATTATGACATGGGAAGCTTTTTGTGCCAAATTTAGCTTACAAAACTGAGACTGTGAAACTTTTGACAGTCTCGTGAATGTCATCCCAATTGATACGCTTCAAAAAGTGGGAATCGACTCCACTAATCCCTGGTGGAAAGAGTGGAAGTGGTTTCTAGAAACCCCATTTAGGAATTACAAGCCTCTACTTGGTTATCAATGGCTCTCGCCTCATTTTCTAATGATTAGTAATTTGAATTGGAGATGGCATCTCTAGTCCCTAGTGTTTGTTTGGAACATAAGGTTTTCTACTACATGGTTTTCCATTATTGAGCCCAAGATCACCCACCTTTCTTGGTGTATTCTTTTCCAAGGCTTACCAATGAGGTCTCAGCTTTCTCACTTCGGGGTCTAGGATCCTCATTTCCCTTTTTGTGGAAATCTGAGTCATTCAAGAACCTCTTTTGGTTATGCACTAGAGCTCAACAACTATGGATTTAGATTCATGACTTCTTTCGACCATTTCAACTCGAGCCTTTCTCCTGGCATATGGTATTGATGGGAGATCCTTGTAGCCTCCTTGCTAAGTAATCCTAGATTTGGCACACTTTCAGGGTGGAAATCTTCTTTAGTACATTTGGAAAGATAGAAATTCCTACATTTTTTCTCACAGCTAGATTGATAAACATGTTTCTTTATATTCTGTAATGTCGTTGAATTGTGCCTAGGGGTAATTCAACATTTTGGCATATTTTCCTAGAATTTACGACACCTTGAGATATTAGTGACAAAATCCCATGGGTTAGAATTTCATGATTCTCACTCCATGTGTACAAGTGGCTAAACAACAAAAACTTGGCAACACATTTCTTGAGAATATTTGCACTAGACGAATGCGCAACACACAAATGTCTGCACGGTACGCTACCATCTTGTCTCGAGTTCAAAACATAGAATCTAGAAGGCTAACTCACAAGACACATGTCCTAGTGGTTACAGTCCAAAAGTAACGACTCTTTTCCTCCCTTGCAAGCATTAGAAACCCCTTTTTGTCTCTCATTTGGGGGTTGGAAGATATCACTCAAGCTCTCTTACTATTTTTCTTTAACATTGATATATTTTCACTTCTGATAGGAGTGCTCTCACAAGAGAAGCCATGTCGGATTGAGGTCCTCCCAACAATTGTAGCAACTATAGCAATTTGTTCCCTAGTGATCTGTCAAGAAAGGAGAGACCCGTGTGTAATGAATCCCCCTTATATCAAATTTTGGTGAACCTAACATGAATGTCAGATCTTTCTTCATGATGTCACATGTTCATACTTTTTAGAGGAATATTTTGATATGTTGGAAGATGCTCTAGATGATTTCTCAGAGATGCTCTCCCCTGTTTAAAAATCTCCCAAAAAAGTCTCCTCTTAATAGGTTTAGGGATCAGTAAATGTGGTGGTGGTCTCTGTAGCTCCTCCAAGCCCTAAGAAACCCATCATTTATGTGACTCGACCGACTCTTCTGTCTATGGAATTTCATGTCATAGCAATTCACTGGACTTATACTTGAGGTTCGTGAAATCTACAGATTCTACATCTTAGAACCCTTTCAGACACACATCCTATAAGGAGTAATAAAAAAAAAATGAATTGACAACCTATTGTCCCTACATCGTAGTTTTGTCTATCCCTACTTCCTTACCATCTTCTCAACCAAGCCTTCCTTTAGCACCTAAACCTGTGATCAAAGTACCAAGCACTTATGATCTTGTTGAGAAGCTTCATGTTACGTCGACTAAGATCTCACTTTGGGACTTGCTTTAGATCACTCTGGTTTATCAAGAGATGCACTCCAAGAAGCCTTAAAAAAGATTCTCTTTCCTACCTCTGCTAGGCCTCCAGATGCTGATGTGCTATTGGATCATTTTCATGTGGATTCACCAAATATCATGTTCCACCTACAAGAACTCCCACCTCCAGATGTACAAAAGCAAGCAGATCCCCTAATGATTATAGTCAATGTTAACAACATCGATATTAGGTGCACCCTCATTGACACTAGATTGACTCTCAATGTTTGTGGTGTAGATCTATTACCTAAGATTAAGATTGATTCATCTTCTTTATTAGCTTCCTCCATGTACATTCATGGATTCGATAATGCTAGCCGCCAACCTCTAGGTATGATAATACTACCTTTGCAACTGGTCCCCATTACCTTACCCACATTAGTTTATGTGATGCACGACGCCTTACCTTATAACCTTCTTTTAGGGAGACCTTGGATTGATGCCATGGGTGTGGTGACTTCTACTTTACATTTCTCTTTGAAGTTCATTGCAAATAATCGAGTGGTTATAGTTAAAGTAGACCTAGAGGGTGTTTACCTTTGTAAACTCACTACTGTTGGTCATGCTTCAATTATATCTACTCTCAAGAATTGTATTCCATCTTTGACCACTGATGCTATGGCATGTTCTTCATTGATACCCTCTATGGAAGTTGTTCCCAGAGTGAGTATTGGAAATGGAGAACCACCTAAAGTAGAAGACCCTGAGTCTCCCTTTTTTGTTTTCAAAATGAACATTTTCCTTGGAGATGATTGGGGCTCCTTGAATTTCTTTGAATTATTCATTGGGGAATACAAGGTGAACCCCTCTTGTATAGACCTTCCAGTTATCCGCAAAGCTAAGGTAGATGATACTTTCATGAAGGAGGAGTGCAATCCTATTCAAGAGATTACTCCTTCCTACATTGAGGAAGATAATCCTCCCCTTACAAAAGAAATTAACGTTTATGAGCCTGATAAAGGAGGCAGGGGTACCCCTGTAGAAATTTTTTTACATCCATTGGTGGAATGAAATTCTCTATGTGGATTTTCCACCTCCTAAGGTTTTGCAAACTCGTTATGGGTTCAAATATGAGCTCTCTTCTTAGTATGGATATGGGAATAAGGGCCTAGGGTGTATTGAGCAATGAATTCAGGTCCCTATCTAGTTCAAGCCATGACAATGCTATTTGGGTCTAGGGTGCTCTATTGAATAGTCTAAACAAAAGCCTTGGTGGAGTGTTAATATGATATCAGCCAAGCCATTAAGCCTAGTTCAACATGAGTTAATAGATGAAGGGGAGTAGGCTGAGAAAGTCCCTCACATTATCTTCTCTTTGGATGAAGTGCTAGAGGAATTTCTAGGTGCTTATTCCCTGCTACCTCCTTATCATCACAAAAAATGGTTCCCATATTGTTTGCGTAGTCAAGCATATTTTGGTGAATCTATTTTGAGTATCAAAAAGGAGGACCCTCTATCTAATGTTAGTGAGGATGTCACACTATCTCATCTTGAGGAATGTAGTTCCCTTCTCAAAGGAGATACTATTGAGATTTCTCTAGATCCTAAATCCTCAAAAAAAAGATCAAGATTGGAAAGTGTCTCTCTTCAGAAAAAGAGAATGAGCACTTTGATCTCTTTCATTCCCATCCTGACATCTTTTCTTGCATGTACAAGAACATGCCTGGTATTAATGAGTTGATAGTGGTTCACAATATTGTCCTATGTCCTAAAACCAAGCCGGTTAAAAAATAAATTTGAAAGATCAATCCTAGGTTAGCATTAATGGTCAAGACCGAGATAGAGAAATTGTTGAAAGAAGGCTTTCTCTATCCTATCGACTATTCCCCTGGATTTTGAATATAGTTGTCGTTAATAAACCTAATGGTCGTATTCGCATATGTATTGACTTTTGCGACCTCAATAAGGCTTCTCTTAAAGATGATTTTCTGTTGTCTAATATAGATATGATTGTTGACTCGACTGTAGGCCATACATTACTATCTTTCATGGATGACTTCTTAGGATAAAATCATATCCATATTAACCTAGATGATCAATACAAGACAACCTTCACTACCTCATGCGGTACCTTCTATTATTTGGTCATGCCCTATGGATTAAAGAATGTGGGATCTACTTACTAATAGGTGATGACCCTAATATTTCATGATTTCATCCACAAAATATTATAAGATTACATTCATGACATATTAGCAAAGTCGATAACTCGTCAAGACCATGTAAAGAACCTTCATCTTATTTTTGAGAGGCTTTGACTCTATAAGATGATGTTAAATCCCCATAAGTGCATCTTTGGCATTGACACTGACAAGCTTTTGGGGTTTATAGTTTCTCATCATGGGATCAAAGTCAATACTAATAATATTGATGCAATCATTAACATGCCTCCACTAAGGAACATCACTGAGTTGCAAAGTCTATAGGGGAAGATATAGGAAATTTAAAGATTTATATCTTAGTTGGCTAATCATACCCTTCCCTTCATGCATTTATTAAAAAGGATGTTTGCTTCATATGGGATGAGGAGTGTCAAAAAGCTTTCGAATCAATCAAAGCCTATTTGGCCAATCCTCCCATATTGATGTTGGCTATGCAGGACATAACCTTCCTACTTTACCTTGTCACATCACCATATGCTTTGGTACCTCTTGTAGCTCAGTATGATGACGCTGGAAGGGAAAGAGCCATATACTACATCAACCGTATCCTAGTTGACTATGAAACCCATTATTTCTCTATGGACAAGCAATTCCTTGCCTTCATCTTCACTACACAAAATTTGAGGCACTATCTCCTCCATGTCAAAACCCATGTCATAGTGAAAATAAATCTTTTGAAGCATCTTTTCTCTAGCACTGACTTGGCTGGGAGATTGGAGAAATGGGTTATGTTGCTTTTTAGTTCGACATAAACTTTGTTACTCAAAAATTGATAAAGGGTCAAGCAGTTGCATATCAATTGGAAGATGCTCCCTCATCTCACTGCTTTCTAGGATTAGATTTGTTTCCTTATGAAAATATCTTTGCAATTAATTATGACCTTGAATGGAAAATGTATTTCTATGGATCGAGGTGTCAAACTTGTTCCAGAGCTAGTGTGCTTCTAATATCCCTTGAAGGTAAACAGGTCCCTCTATCCTTTCGACTAGACTTTCCTTGTACAAATAAGATCACTAATTACGAATCCCTTATTGTTGGCTTGTGTGCTGTGATTACACTAAAAATCAAATATCTTCACATTCTAGGTGATTCTGAACTTATAGTGAACTAGATAACAGGAACCTATCAAGCTAAGAAAACTAAGTTGTCTTGGTATCGAGATCTTGTCTTGACCTTACTTAAACAGTTCTCTTCTTTCACAATAGGTAGTGTCCCTAGGAGAGAAAATAGACATGTCAATTCCATGGAAAGCGTTGCTTCCTTGGTACCTTCAGAAGAAGATATGAAAGAATACCACCTCGTGGTCTAGGTTCTACAAACCCCTGTGATCCCCGATCAACCCGAAGCTAAGTCCCCCATATGTTCCCATGTGGAATCTAGAGAGTGGTTTTCTAATATCTATAATTACCTAAAAACTAGAAAATTTCTCGATGATGCAACAAAGAATGACCACACTCGTATAAGAAAGATTTCAGTTCATTATGTTATTTTTTCCAATATCCTTTATAGAAAATATTATAATGGATTGCTTTTTAGGTGTCTCACTAAAACATAAATACCCCTTGCCCTTAAGGAAGCCCACACAAGCTCTGAGGGTGGACACTTTGGTGGTAGATCCTTGGAAAGATGACTGATACACATGCGGTACTATTGGCAAATGATGGAACAAGATTCCTTCAATTTTTATTAAGAAGTTCCCTCAATGTCAGCAACATAGTCATCTTATTCATGCACCTTCCCAAGAATTGCAAAACCAAACTTCCCCTTGGTTGTTACAAAATGGGGGTTGGATATCATTGGTAAAATATCACCCCCTTCCTCCAAGGGACATATCTTCATTATCACTGCTATAGATTACTTTATGAAATGGGTCAAATCCATTCCACTCCAATCCATGAACACTGAAGCTATCTGTAGTTTCCTCATGAATAACATCAATTCTTGATTTGGTTTGCCTGCTACACTTGTTTTTGACAATGGTATGCCTTTTAAGAACAAGGAAGTGAAGTAGTTCCTAGAGAAATTCCATATTCAACATGGGTTTTCCACACCATACTATCCACAATCTAACGGTAAGGTGAAACAATCTAATAAGACTCTTGAGCTTATTCTTCACAAGATGGTTAATAAACATGGTAAGGATTGGCATTTTCAACTAACATGCACTTTGTGGGCCTATTGTATGAGTTTTTGCATGGCTATAGGAACAACACCATACAACCTCATGTATGGTGCCGAAGCTATTATGCCTTTGGAGTTGGAAATTCTATCTTTATGGGTTTCCCTTAAAGGATTAATCAATGATGAAACTTACCAAGTTAACCATTTGCATCAGCTTGAGATGCTCGATGAGCACTATCTAAGGGCCATCAAACATCTTAAAGCTTATCAATGATGGTTGTCTAGGAAATACAATCAAAGTGTGTTTCCTAGGAACTTTAAAATAGGGGATCTAGTTCTTTGTGAGAACCAGAGGAATGTCAATGCATCGCTTGATCAAAGAGGAAAATTCAGTCCCAACTATTTAGGCCCTTACATTGTGATCTTCGTATATGGTTATTGTCATTTATGGATGGAACACCTTTAAAATAACCCATTAATGCAATGCATCTCTGCCAGTACTACACGTAATGCTCTATGTGTCATCTCTATGGTGTTCTCTCTACAAAAGGGTAGTAGCACTACAACAATTGACATTATTCAATAACACATTAAGGAAAATTTTGTGTTGTAAATGACTATGTTCCTATGTGTGTGTGTGACCATGCATCACATTACATCTATTAAGACCATTAGATCATCATTGTATTTAATTAACATACAACCATGTGTGTTTATTAAATCATGACTAGCATCTAGAATAAAAGTGTACATCCATACAAGCATATAACATCCATAATATGAACATACATAGGAAATAAAGAACATATATACCAAATGAAACAATTCCATGAGCTCTGAATCGATGTATTCATATACATATATATATACAATGTATGAATCCAATGTCATATACATGTATCTAGCCACTGCTACCAAAAATGAGTGGCTTTTGAATATGTGTCTATACAAAATATCTAAAGTATGTATCTATGTATATGTATCATGCTACAAAAATGATATACAAAAATTGATGATGACGAGCCTTCGATCACTATGGTACAGGCTCTTGGATCCCTCTAGCTCTGGTGGATGCTCTACAACCCTAGGGAGGGGATGGATGGTGGTCATGGGGCACTAATGATGGGAGCATGATGTGGATAAAGTTGCCCACATCCCTATGATCTTCCCTTGTAATGAGGATATATCTTGCTCCACCTACCTCAACTAGTCCTCCAGTCATTGAACCTCTATTGGGCTCACAAATGTTGGCAGCCCATCGAGGTCATTGAGACCGATCTTAAGGGGGTCACGTCTGCTTTGTGGCATTGACCCTCCTCACTGCCATGTCTCACTTGGTGAGCGCCGTCTGTAGCTCCTCGAAAGCCGGTCATGTTATGCTTGCATAGTCGCTAGCTCGATACAGTAAGCTAGATGATCTCTACACCCCACTCCTCATAAGTTGTCCTCAGACGCACAAATGGATCAAAACTAGGGGCATGACGTCCTATAGATACTACCTGGTAAGCCTTGAGGACTGATCCCTGGATTGGCACAACAGGGGTGACCTTCGAAATACACTATGCTATGAGTCCAACCCATCCCTATGCATCCTCTACAATCACAAAGAAAGAAAGAGGTATTAGTATCACATGGAAAGTATATACACACATCATAAGAAAAAACATGAAATTACAACATAAACAATATATCTCGTAGACTTGAGTCTCCTTGCTGTCATGATGGGTTAGGGTGAGGATTGATGCTATGAACTACGACACTGGCCTTGGTGGCCGCTCTTGGTGCTGCTAGCGTCATAGTTGCAGTAGAAGATGGTGGTGCTAAAGAGACAAGGGTAGCTATTGGAGGATTTGACCTCCTCCACCACCTTGGCCTCAGTGATGTCGCCTCCTCCTCCTGGGGTGCCTCCACCTCCTCCCCGCCCTACTGCCAACCTCTCCTCCTATCCTACGATGGTGAGGCTGGAAATTCCTCTTGTTGACCAGAGTTCCCTCTTAGAGCACCCTTTCCAAACATAGGAGCAAGATGATACCACTCCCTCTAGCGCCTGAAGTTTGTTGCTACCTTGACATTATCTACTGTCAATATGAGTGATAGATCATGGTTGGGATCATTATCATCTAAGGGGATGATATCTATAATATTAGGGCAAGGGCAGTCCCCAACCCTCATCACACTTCTATGGGACTTGGTTTAGGTGGGCACCTCTATTGGCATAGTCTGTGGTCGACCATGTTATCGCATGACCCAACTCCAGTAGTAGGGTATAATAAAAAAATCCCTACACCTAATCAAAAAATGATCTCACTACAAGTTCCTTAGGTACCTACCATCAACTACACACGTGAAATATTGGTAGGGTCTCCATTGGATCCCATCTGTAGTACTAAGAGTGTCAAATTGTAACCACTGAAACTACAAATATCTAAATCTCCACTATCCCATCATATTGAACTAGTGAGCCATGGGAATCCGATACAGCCATTGCTGGGGAAAACCAACTAGTTGGGTGCACATGATGTGGGAAAAAGCCCACACCAACAAAAGGGTGCATGATGTAAGGTTGTGGTACTCATAGTGTACGTACTGAGCTAGCTCCTGGTAGAGTTGCACCAACATGCTGCACCCCCAGGAATAGATGGTCCTATGATCCACCACCTCTTTGATAGTATGGAGGAGGCCCTCATGCAGGTGTGAGCCTTGCCCATCAATTGTGATTTGAAAGGGAATGGTCACAACCATAACCAGGCGGATCAATGGTCCTATGGTCCTCGCATGGTCATACCAATGTGTATAGATATGACCCATGTTGTCATCACCATCCATCCTCCCCATGCTATAGAGGATGCCCTCCGCCCACTTTTGCACTGATCACATATCATCAAGAGCCACCCATTGCCTATTGATGTGTAGCTCGAGGATCTGATAGACGTCCTTGAGTGTGACAGTCATCTCTTCACATAGTAGCTAGAAAGATGACATGGTGGCATCCCACTGCTCTATAAGGGCTATCAACATCCGCTCATGGTATCTCATTTTGGCATAGTTAATACATGCCTAAGACCGACCTACTCCATAAGTGTGACCTCGTCCTTAGATAAGCAATCCCTCTACTCATGTACGAGCTGAAATGCTCACCCTCCTAGTTGCTCCCTAATCTTTGGGTACTCCTACAATAAGTAGCAACAAATTGGTTTAGAACATCAAAATTTTGCATAAAAACAAGAAAACACAAGTAATACTTATGCGTGACATGTAAATGTCTACACGTTGCACATATCTCCCCAACCACCATGCTTTCCTCAAAGACAACAATGAACAATTGAGTCTCTGGCACTGATCGTGGATGACAGTGCACTTTCCAGAAAAAAGGCTTAGAAACAAGATGCCTATGCACCTCACCAATAGAAAAAAATCTAAAAAATGAGTTAAAAATCATGAAAAGAAGAGGTTTTGTGGCCTACTTGGTCCACCCCATGACCCTCAGTGATGTCCTAACATAACTATTCCAATCTTGGTGCCTCGTACTCTCTCCTGCTCAACATTTTTCTGACTTATCCTTCACAAAAGTCAACAATTTTCTTATAGTGAGTAGTGAAAATGACCCTTCTAGGGGCCCACCTAGGTATACAAAGGCCCCATAGGGCCCATTTTCCCTAGTGTTTGTGGCTCCCCCATTTCTCTTGAATTTTCCCCACCAGGCTAGGGGAAAACTCAGGAGGGAGCATAAGGTCATCTCTTGATAATATTTTTCTTCTAAATCGACAACATTTTTCTTGATCATTCCTCTCTTCGTAGTAGCTTTAGACTTCTGATATTTTGAAGCTAACCCAAAATTTGAGTTTTGTAGGTTAACACTTTAACAATTGTTCACAACCATTTTGATGTTGTTTTTTGAGCTCAGATGCTGGGGGAACCTTCAGTACTACCTAGCTTGACTTTAGTGGCCACTATGGTCTCTCTCTGTTGGCACACAAATCTGTAAAATTTAAAATTTTGGATAAAATTCTTCTTTTCTACTTTAGTGAGGCTATTTTTTTCAAAATCTAGCCCACTAAAGTGGGGGAAAAATGTAATTTCATCAAATTGCACCTAGGGCAATACCACATTTTGGCATCTTTTCCTAGAATTTATGACACCTTGAGATATTAGTGAACAAATCCCATGGGTCAAAATTTTGTGATTCTCACTCCATGCAAACAATTAGCTGAGCAACAAAATCCTGATGATGCGTTTCTTGAGAATATAGGCTCTAGACGAATGCATAGTGTGCAAACATCTATGTGGTGTGCTACCATCCTGTTAGTTTCTTGAGTTCAAAACACAAAATTTAGAAGGCTAACCTATGAGACACATGTCTTGGCGGTTACATTATGAAAGTAACGGTTCTTTTCCACCTTTGCAAGCATTAAAAACCCCTTTTTGGCTCTCATTTGGGGGTTGGAAGACATCATTCAAGCTCTCTTACTATTTTGCTCCAACATTGAGATATTTTCACTTCTGATAGCAATGATCTCATAAGAGAAGCCATGTCAGATTGAGGTCCTCCCAACAACTATAGCAACTATCAAGTAAGCACTCAACGTGGGTAATGCTCTCTCTCCTTTTCTCACTTTTCTTTCACATTTTCTCATTTTCTATCTTGTGGCACGGGTTGTACTCTTGAGTGGGTTATTTTTTCACCACCCATCCTTTTTTTTGAATATGTGTATTTTTATATTTTATTTTAATATAGATATAGATGTCTATTCATCAAGAAAAATATTAGTTGATTTTTGAATTTTAAAAATATAGTTGATAATAATAAAACACATAGGAGAAACATACAACTCAACTAATTTATTTATTCTGAAATTCATGTTGGAGAATTTAGTTATGGAGTTATCCATGATAATTATTGATTATGATTAAAAATAATTATAAAAATTTCATCATTTCTGTACATTTTTCATTATTAACTAGGACCTCATATCATGTAAAATTTAAAATAATTTTTTTTTTCAAATATGACAATATTTCCCTTCAAATTCTTGTCAAGAATGTGATATATGACTATACTTTGGCCTCCATGTAAAGATTATCTAGTTTATGGGGGAATTTTGTTTTGGCTCCAAGGACAACTTAATTTATGTAAGCTTCTTTGGTCTATCCATGTAATTTCAATACTTTTATATTGTCAATAAAGTTTCAAGCTCAATGCCTTTTATCTAGAAAAAAAATGACAATATTTTGAATAAATATGTTAAAAAATCTAATTTGCATAAGCCAGACATGACACACTACTAAATGAAGAGTATGGAATAACATAATTGAATCATAGTAGCATTTTATTTACACAAAATAACAAAACCCCAATATAATTCAAATGCCCAACTTTAAAATAGAAAAAATCAACAAATTATTCATAGTAAAAAAAATTTATTATTCATAAAAATAGAGAAAACCTCAATTTTTTAGGCAATGCCTAATGTAGTGTGGAGAGAGAGGAATAAACATAATGCATTATAAAATCATAATATAACATGGGTATGTTTTTTAAAAACCTATTTTGCTTTATCTCTATATAATTATCTAGAAGATCCATGAAGTCTTGTTATAATTATTTGTAATGGATTAAATTTTAGAAGTCTTTCAATTTAGTCTTTTAAATTTATTAAATTACTAATTCAATAATTACAAATAAAATATAGTAATTATTTTCAATTATATGTTACTTTTAATAGTTTTAATTTATATTTTAGTTCATTTTAAAAAATATATATTTGTTGTATTTTAGCCATCCTTTCTAAAATTCATAGTTTAACTGGTTGAACCTTAAATTTTAAAAATAAATATAAAAGTAAAATGTAATTTAAATATTTCTAGTATCAATTTAATTTAATTTTATACAATTACAAAACTAATTGTTTTAAATACTTTCTATTTTTATCATCATTTTAATTTACAAAATATTTTGATAGTACTACATTTTATATCATGTAACCAATAACTCTTACCAATAAACTATTTAATCAAATATAACTTGAAGTAAAACCATAATAAAATAGAAATAATTAAATAAAATTACACTTCAATATATTTTTTTGAAAAAAAAAATTACTTTAAATTAAATATTTGATGTTTAACCACATATTAAAATAAAAAATATTATTTTTTTTAACCAAAACTAATAAATTTTATTACTTCCATAACCAATACATTTTATTACCAAAACATTGATCAATCTTAATCTAAATATTGGGATTCCCAAATATTGTCTTACCAAAACCTTGATCAATATTAACTTGAATATTCTTAAGCCAATATTTGGGAATCACATTCTCTTTAGGATCAAACAAGCCTGAGTTTTGGAATTTTTTTTTGTCTAAAATATAAAGTAGAATCACATCATGGAAAGGTAGATGGCCAACAATGGCAAAGAATTTCACATTAACCAAAGTAGTCTTTTCATCTATCCCCAATTATGTTATGAAAGTAGTGCAATAGGACATTGATAAATGCATCAAAAAGTTTCTCTAACAAGGAAACCTTGATAGCAAAAAAAAGAGTAAAATTCTATTAGTTTCATGGAATAAACTCTGTGAAGAAAAAAACATGGAGAAGCGGGCTTACACAACTTATAATCAAGGAACTTTGATTTGGGAGCCAATTTAGCATGGAATGTTTTTACAAAGAATCACTCTAAATGGGCTAAAACCATGCAAAGAAAATACATGGATTCCACAATCCTTGAATGAATTTTCACAATTCAAATCCCCTAAAGGGATAAAAAATGTGAAACTTTATCATAACTTGCACAAAAGTTATCACCCCACATTTAACTTGGTCCATAAATAATGGATAAAAAATTATGTTTTTCGATGACTCTTGGAATGTTTTCCCACAAACATTAAAGGACTAGAGGAAGCGAGAATATATTTAATGCAACATTGAGGATCAAAATTAAAAGACTATATTATGATCGAAGAAAACCTTCTCTCAAATGTCAAATGAAAAAACTTTGTTGCTTGTACCTTCCTAGAAAATAAAATATCTCAATTGTCAGACCCCTTTTAGCAACATCAAATATTTGTTTCCATGGATCTTGATAGATTTATTTTGGCCCCTTCCAAGCCAAGTAACCAAAAAGTCAGCCTAGGCTACTCATCAATCATTAAAAAAGGAAATGCTAAATCAGAAAATTGACCCTACAAATTATGTTGGAACTCTACAATTCTTCCAAAATCTAGCCTATTTTCTTGGTTGGCTCTAAATAAATGTATACTTACCTACAAGAGGTTGGTGAAACTTGTTATTTCTACCCCTACCAAATACATAACATGCAGCCAACAAGAAGAGTACATAGAACATCTTTTAGTAATTTGTAAATTCCCAAACTAGTGTTGGACATGGCTCTAGAAGAAACTAAATTGGGCCACACCCCTCCAAGAATCACTACATAAAATCTTTTCCTCATGGCCACTAATAAGTACAGACTCTCTATTTTCCTCAATTTGGGTAGTAAGCCTGTCAATTGTAATATGGTGCATATCGTGGGAAAGAAACAATAAAATATTTAGAAAGGAGCATCATTCAGTCAAAGAAGTAATATGTAAAATAGAAAGGTTAATTTCTGAGTTAGAAATGTCTAACTATGCGAACCCCAACCTTGGTACCTGCAAAACAACAAGAGTAAATGAGTTAGACAAGTGATTGGAAGCCAAAACAAGGATTCCCCATGAAATCCATTTACAACTTCAAACTAGGAAAGAAAATAACAAAGAATACAAGGAAAATGATAAAACAAAGATTAAATCCTAATTAGATGTGCAAACTCATGATCCCATGGGGGAATCGGTGCCAATTTGATGTGAAAATTGGCCCTTTCCCAATTCCTATGATGCAAGGTTGATATGTTGATGAAGATTTGATCCACTTTGTTGATGTTGAAGAGTGCTCCAACCTAAAATCTGCAAAACCTAGCTATGACTCAATGATAATGGATGAAATTCAAGAGATATTTGAGCATGGTAACTTTTCCTAGATTGTGGATGATTAAATGAGGATATGAGCTCTTTATTTATAGAATTCCAAGATGGATGAATGTCCAAATTTGAGCAATGTGGGACTAACATTCATTCAATGGCATGATGCCACTTGTCAAGCTATGAATGGATGAAGGATGTGCAAGATTTGGGGTTTGTGCCAATAAATGCATAATTTTGAATTTCAAATAGTTGAAATGACATGTAAGAGGGAAGGAAAAATGCAATAAATTCCACTTGGCTCAAGGCAAAGGACATGTAAGATGAATTTATTGCCTTTTTGGATCTACATGTTGACTTGGAATTTTTGAATTTAAATTGAGAGAATATTCCAAAAGACGCCTTGTGAGGAAAATAGAGATTTAATAAATAAATTAAATATATTTTCATGTGCAACTTGCATTATCTAGAGGATGTGACATGAGATGAGATTAAATTAATTAAAGGGTTAATTAATTTAATGAGAGAGGTTAGATGATGTGACCTATTTGACTCAAATTTATGGATTTATTTAAATCAGATAAGAGAGGAATATGACAAGAGATTAATTAAATAAGGATTTTGATTTATTTAATTAAAAGAGACGGTGTTAGATTAAATCAAATAAGGTTTTAATTTATTTAATTTAATGGATAGACTTTAGGGATTTAATCAAATAAATTGATTATTTAATTAAATAGGGATAATTAGATCAAATGGATTGATTTAATTAACCAAAGAGATTGACTTGATTAGATAAAATGATTTATTTAATTAAGAGAGGAATATTGATGAATTTAATCAGATAGGGGGATTTGATTAAATAGTTAGATCGAGGGATGATTCAGGAAGAAATAATGTTAGTAAGTCAGGATCAAATGCATAATGTCAATTAGTATATTTTACGTTTCTACACTAACATATATATCAAATATTATAGCTAACATCTTTTCGAACTTGGATGCAAATTTATCTTCTCAATGGGAGTTGATTCAACCCCATAACCTAGGCACATGGTTACCAAAACTAAATCAGAACCGCAATAGTATGGTATGGTCCCCACCTCCAATGGGAGTGGTATAACTTAATTTCGATGGGGCCTCCCATGGGTACCCAAGAGCTTCTTGAGCAGGATGTGTATTGAGGAACCATAAAGGTAGAATTATTAGCACATTGGCAATAAAACTTCTAGATGGCACAAATAATAAGGATGAGACACAAGAGCACTACTTGCAATCCTGAAATTGGAAAAAAATTTAGGTATCAAACACATTTGTATTAAGGGGGATTCGATGATTATATTCAATCGTATACAAGAAAGAAAATATAGTTAGTTGGTTGCTAAAAATAATACTAAAACAAGGATTCAAAGTGTTGCAAGATTTTTACTCTTACTAACTCACACATAGTTATATAGAGAGGGGAAAAAAGTAGTAGTTATGTTGGCCAATATGGCATGTGATTTAGCTACTAGGGAACTACAATTGCACCAATTAGATCTTGCTAGCTATCCTGTACTAGCACATTTGGCTAACAATGAATATCACCCCACATAGAATTCTTTGATTTAAGTAATTAAATTTTTTTAATGTGCAAGGATTAGGATTTTTGGGCTTTGCTAGTGTGCAATGCCTAAACACTATGGCTCCAACACGGCTATATACCACACATCTAGTAGCACAGGTTGCATTGGAACTCAATACTATTTGGTAGTGTTGCATGTATGTGAAGATGGTGTTTTCATTGATGTCAACAAGCTTTGGTATTGCCATTGGTGTCAACTAAATGAGTTGGAGATTATTTCAAGGATGTAAGCAATAGGTATTGAGTTGGTGTTGTCTCTAATAATGTATTTATTAGTTGCACTATGTTGTCATTAGTAAGCTATTGGTTTCAACCTCTAGTATTTCTTTTATAAGCTTCTACAGATGGATTATGGTTGAGTTGTTATGTTGTAGTTGGATTGGTGGTGATGAGGAAGTATTGAAGATGTTGAGGATGTGTCTCTAGTGCTTGGTTTCCAAGTTATTTTGAGAAAATTTAAATAAAAAGAGGAAATAGCGTGTTTCAATGGTGTTCTGTGTTGTAGAGTAGCATTCTGGTTTTTCTTTGCATATCTTCTATGTTGAATAATTACTTGTGTAGTTTAGGTATGTTGATTAGAGGCGTTTAGTGGTGCTATATCCATAATTTGGTGTGTTGTGCAAAGGAAGTTGTGTTCACAAGTGTATGAACTATGTATTGCAGAGGTGTCTGAGAGAAAAGGTTTTTCTCCACATTTATCAATAGAGTGGTTTTAGGTATTGTGGATTTGGAAGTGTGCTCATAAATTTCATATATTTCCTTAGTTGAAGATGTTTGAGGTTTGGTGCTACAGAAATCATTTTCTTGAGTTAGAGTATATGCCAAGATTGTTTGAGTGTACTAGGTGTTGCTTCTTTTTTTAGGAGAACCTTGAAATCCTCTAAAGGGTAGCCAACCCTTATGCTTAAGAATATTCAAAGTTAGTGGCCAACACATGGGAGATTTAATATGTAACCATTTCTCTCCTACACTTTGGGTTCTGTGAAACTTGAGAGGGTGATCCCAACAATGTGTTTATAAATACCAATATGTTTAGGCATTAAACACAAATTAAACAAATGATTCTCCTCTAATTGTTTAAAAGACACAATTCCCTAAAGGTTTGGTTGACCTTTTATGGAAGTGTCTAACTTAAACATGAGAAATATTATGTATTAAATTCTACACAAACAAACATATAGAGATTGATAAGTAAATTTTATGAAAATATTGTTGTTAGCTGTTGAATTGGTCATCAAATTTGTAGTATAATTACCCTAATTCAACCAATGCCATATCCTTGGAACAGAGTCAATTCTAATACCCACATGATTTGATAATAATTTTCATACATGACAATACCCATAGCCTTGAAAACACTGCATTATAGTATTCCCACTTAACATCTCAACCATTCAATTCTTACTAACATCCACATACATGAATTATTACAAACCTATTGTTATACTAAATCATTTACATCCATTCATTGAATTAATGAGAAATAATAGAGTAGTACATCCATTGAAAATCAACAAAGACAAATAAGATAACCATTGAATATATTTTTCATAGTTTGTAAAACCAGTACATAGGAGAGAAAACTATAGATACTTTATACTACTTGTTTATATATATTATCACTATTGTTATTAGAAAACCATATACATATTGACCAACTTCATCCCTAAAACATACTACTAGAAAGTTCAGTATTTTTTTCTATTTCTATGTGATCCCTTCAAAGAAAGCTACCCACTGACCCTTTTTGTAATCAGCTTTGAAATCCATTTTATAGAATAGGGGAGCAACAAGCATCATTTTGAATTACACATTACATTTCACTTGTATTTCAAAACTAATTTCACTAGAATGTGAAATATTCCTTAGAGAACTTTATATGCAATCATTTGTAGAACAGGGGAAGTAAAATTCAAAAAATCAAAGAAGACCCACTAGCCTTACAAAAGGTATCGTTGTCACAACATTAAAACTTGTATGTCCACACAAAACTTGAAGAAGTCACCATCAACACCAAAAGCACATACCATCCAAAAGAAATCGAATCAACACAAAGGACCAAAAACCAAGCACTAGCTTAGAAAGAAAATGTTGTGTTGTACCCTGCTTTGTCAGCAGTAGAGTAAGTATGCCCACTTGGTGTACTTATTGAAATTGGGGAAACTTCCACCACCTCATCATCCAAATTTTCCAATTCATTCATGGCCATATGATACTGGCGATAATCTGAATTAGTCTCAATCTCATTATCTAAGGAATCATCTGAGGATTTAATGGGAGAACGATGCTTGCTCAAATAAGCTTGGTGCTATTTGTTCTTCCTCCTTGCCTCCCTCTCAGGCCTATCATACTTATTCCCTTTACCTTTAACCAATTGCTCTGAATCATTTCCTCTTCACAGATGATAGGCATGCTTGATAGTGTTTCACACAGATTTCTTACCAACTTTTGTTTTCTTCCTCGAAGCTATAGGAAGTTTAAGCATATCTTGCTCATTCTTGGGAATTTCCTTTTAAGAATCAAGGAGACTGAGTCTCCTAGACCTTTGAACTTGGCTAGTAGACACACTTGGCTTACCCATTTTTTAGTAGAGTAACTACATAGGACAAAGACACTACCAACAATGAATGAACTCTATCAACTCAAGAACAACTATCTCAAACTTTGCAATTACTAAGAACAACTCTACATGCTCCTACTCAGATTATCAACTCTCGAAGATATCAAATGGTGAGAATAACAAGAATAAAATCTCTATTAAATAGAGCAATTAGAGAGTTCCTGCATTAATGTTCCAAGAAAGCTTTTGTGAGAGAGTTGATAATTAGATACTTCAATTTTTGAACCTTAGCTTTTGATCACACATTGAGACAAATCAACAGATAATCAATCAGAGTGATTAATTATGACAAAGTTAATTGCATGTGTTTGATGCCTTTCCCTAATCAGAAAAATCCAAGTGGATAGACACCCACTCTATCTGCATAATAATCACATTCTTAGCACTTGATAAAACTTATTGTGTCATATTTACTCACTTTCCCATGGGAATTAATTTATTTGCAATTCATCATAGCAAGAGAACAGGGAGTGATCATGATTTAACCTCAGAATATCAGCCCACGGTACTCTTCCTTACTTCAATTTCACCTTCCCACATGGACTAGCCTCTGACAAAATTGATGACTGCAATCAAAAAGTATTTCCCAAATCTCAAACATGTGCCAAAAGAAACTAGTTCTAACATGGTGCCTATTTTAATCTTAGTGCAGCCTTAGACAAATTTTAGCAGTACTTTATGTTGTGCCCTTAGCACACATGCCCTATTTGGAATGAGAACCCTCTCTTTCTCTCACCTCGTTGGGTCGCTTTTGTTGTCACCACATTTTGCATGCCCTTGTTTGGTGTTCAAAATGCTCAATAAGTCCCGAAGAGTTCATCTTGAGTTGACCATGTTTTTTCCTCTCTAATTTTCAAAGTCCTAAGTCCTTGTCGAATCCCAAAGGCTTTATTCCTTATCTTTACTAATTTAGCGTCCACGGAGCTCATCGGTCCCACCTTGGTGGGTCGCCCCTCTTGGATTTCCATCGCCTCATCCCTTGTCTCAAGCAGCTATCCCCTACTTGCTTTCTGCTCGTCAAGACTCGATATCTCTAGTGTCATCACTTCATCAATGAACTATCCAATGGCCTTCTTCTGGTGGCCTTACGCCCATTGGAACCTAGGGCTCCCATCATCATCTATCTAGCACCAAGCAACCCAATGTCCATCCACTATTAGCCACCTGACCATTAGACCTTGGTGCTCCCTTGGCCATTTTTGAAATTGCAACTTACCAACCTGATATCCACTATACAAGCATTTATTGCTAGCATTTATTGCCTTACTTTCTATAAATAGGTGAGTTTGAGTTGTCATTGTCATTTTTTTTAGTCAAGCAAAAAGAAGTTAGAATGGTCGAGAGCCATCACTCCACGCCACCTCCATGCCCGATGAGTGCTGCCGCCGATCCAATGCATTTGCTAGTTGATTTTTTTGCCTCCTTCATCAGATTCTTGAGGTGATTTTTCTGTCCACACTCTGTTTAGCATTTTTCTTTGATTTCTAAAAAAGATGATGAATTTGAAAGAAGAAAAAATCATGAACTAAGTAGGAGAGATCAACGCGCACAAATCCCATATAATAAAATCTTGGTAAACTTCACAAATCACCCATATAACTCTTGTGGAACCTTAACTCCTTGGCTTGTTCTTGAGCTAGAGTGTTCATGCTCTCTGGACTCATGCACTTCCATTGCCATCGATGACCTTTGGAATGAAGTTGAATTTAAAGCCGAAAATGACCCTCTTGGGCTCGCCATCATGGAAGGTCCCATCTCATTCACTGCTCAAAGTTAGAATAACTCACAAACTAAAGTGGAGGTCTACTAAACTAGTCAAGTTTGACCCCATGAGATTCCTTCCCCAAGATGCCACTTGTGATCTTCCGTTCTTGAATCGATCTCAAACCACAACATCCTGATGGCTGAGCCCCACTTTTCAAATAGCCTTGTGATCAAACTCTCACAAAAACCTTAAGTCATGATCATCTCGGGTTCCACCTCTTGGATTTCCATTGATGGAATTCTATCAGCATTTTGTTTCCTGGATGACTTTCACCCAACGACATCCCACCCTTCGGACCCCAAGTCTTCCTCCACCCACTGCCTTCATTTTAACCCTTTAACGATAAAATGCCAAGCTCTTTATGAGTCTTGCCTCACATACCTCCATCCATAAGTCACCATGCCGAATCCACCTTCTTAAATGACCCCTAACTTCCAGCATTCTAACTTCCATGTTTTTCTCACCCATGGCAATTTGAATGAAAATGTGAAAATTTATTTGTAAACGTTCGACAGATCCCTCGTGTCGAGTCACCATCATCAGGACTCTATCCCATCACTATTGTAATTATGAGGAAAACAACCTCCATCCTTCTAGTGTTCAAAACCCAACCTGCCATTTTCTAATGAGCTTCCCCGAACAAATAATGAAGTAAACATAAAGGCCAAACTCTTTTCCAGACCAGATGCCTCAATTTTCTCCCATTAGACCTTCGTATGCTCTCCACCATTTCAATGGCAGTCACTTGACTCCCGTCCACCTCCTCTAACCCAAAGTGCCTAAATAATGATTCAATAATGCCATTGCCTTCTGCAGCTATGGGTCCTACTCATCGAAACTCCACCCCTAGAAGGTCATCTTACCGGAGCTTCTTTAAACAATAGAATCAAACAACAAAGCTCCTTTTTTATTTTGATTTCCCAAAAGATAACCCAAATGACCTCCAATCACCAAATTGAATTTGACCCACATGTTAAAATAGGGGACCCCCTCAAAGGACCCCATAAATTGATCAAATGTGAAGGCGGGTTGGGACAGGCAGGCCATCATTCCCTAATTGTCTTCCCTCCTACAACTCTAAAACAACCATCAACTTAGGGAATTCTGACCCTTGGCCTGAATTATTCAAACTCCCTCTTGCAACATGCTAAGGATGATCTAAAGGAAATGGTAGGGTTCTTGAATGATGACATTTGACTTAACACCATTTTGTAGAGATTTGGCTAACGTTTCCATGTTTTGATGATTGATTGTGCTCACCTCTCTTTTTCTCATAGGATATATGGAATCAGGTGCAAGACCTTTGGGAGTAGCCACGAAGAAGGAAAAGGAAAGAAAACTAAGGAACCTCATGGAAAAGATGACAAGGACTAGATGAACTATAAGTTCCAAGGAGAACCTCTGAAGTCCAAAGTCACCTCAACCTGGAATGAGGTCTCTGACACAAACATCAGACATATAGACATCGATGAATTCAAGTAGAGAGTTCAAATCAACCCTAAAATAGAGAATGTAAGAAATATCAGAAGCAATGGGTTGGTTAAAGCCATAGGCTTTCCTCCTACCCTCATCACCCCTGACCTTGTTATGGCTTGTAGAGAGGCATACTAAGAAGATACCAAAACCATAGTAGTCAAAGAAAGAAATTTTTTGGTTGACATTTCTGCTAAGGAAATAACAAGGACTTTTCATATCCCTACCTTCGGGGAGATGGAAGTGCCAACCATGGACAATGGCAAGGCTATGTGGGATGAAGACCCCCTCAAGTGTAAAATACTTATTAATCAGTACTAGTTGAAGGAGAAGAGCGACAGTGCTGGAAAGATTCCTAGGAACTCTTCTACAATGTCTTTTATGAGGATTACCATGATTTTGTGACCTTATTGAGTAGAGTAATGGGCCTTTTGTTGATGATGTTTTCTGCACAACAACAACTCAGACAAAATATAATATCCTATCTCTCATAAACACTACTCCTAAGATTAACAATACAAATGATGAAATACTTGAAATGGACCAATCCCTCATAAACTAATTCCTACTTGACCAAGATAAATCTGCAATCTCACAAAAATAATGCAATCTTCTAAGGTGTTAAATATTTTCAGATCATGAGTTCATTCATCCAAGACAACCCAATTGCAATTGAAATGAATAAATCTCCACAATTGAACTAAGCGTACAATGAATATAAAGTTCGAGGTAAGTTTGAAAAGCAACTAACAATCAGCCAACTGCAAAAAGTATGGACCAAGGATTGTTGCAACACTTCAAGCATCAAATCATAAACACCAATGAATCAAATCTAAATCTAAATCTAACAAATATCTTATAACCTTGAGAAATTTGAAAGATAGAATCATAAGAACCATGCTAGATAAGTCAACACAAAAGAGATCACCATAAAATCACAATGTCTTCAATTGTATTGAATCATCAAATTACAGCAACAATTCCAATGTTCTGTTACAGTACTTGCTAAAAAATTGACTAACTTCTAACCTAGTTCGCTCTTGTATCAACTATCTCTATTTGTCTATGTATCTACATTTTTTCTATATATTACAAATGAGGAAAAATGCCCAATTTATAGGAACTTCCAAAGCATGTCGTCCTAGCTAGGGATTTACAACCATAAAATGGCCAAAATAGGTTGGCCTCAACAAATGTTTACAATAATAATGGCCATAAAATAGGTCGGCCCAAGGAGAATTCAAAATAGGATAAACGTGCATTAAATGCAAGAACTCATCTAGGTCAGCCTGGGATCTTCAATCCAATTTGGACCAAGGCAAGGAAAATGAGAGGGAAATACAAAATTTGATGTTGCCTTGCATTAACTACCCTCTCCAGCTTAAGCGCACCTTACCAAGTTGGCCAAGGGGAAGTAACCAGTATTTGAATTTGTTTTATGAATAAAACTTCATCGTTTGAGCATTCAACAACCTCTTCCCAATAAAACATAAGGGGATGGATATAATCTATAATGGTAGGGCAAATAGCTGGATCATCAATCTGGCGCTCAATAACAGGGTCTTCATCAAATAGGAAGCATATCTCTTGCCAGCATTCATCAATTGCCTCAGCTCCATCTTCCTCCTTCAATGATCACCTCAACAAAGATGGACCTATCATGAACATCAACGAGGGAGTCCTCAACTCACCTACTCCATGCACAAATCTTCCCCAAAACCCCTCCTTCTAGAAATCATCATGCTAAACTCAGCCTGCATTTTGACAAAGAAACCATAATAAAAACCACGTGAAACCAAGGTTAATCAATTAAAATCCTTATTAGAATGAATCCCAGACAAGCAAGGTACCATTAAGTCTCATACAATATGATCATACTAGAGTTCGGGTTTCAGGTCCATCCACAGAATCCAAGCTAGGGAAGAATTCTGGAGAATTCTAGGCTAGACAGATTCCAACGGAATAAACATGAAGACACCTACTAGCCACTTAATTTGATCATTATCAACAAAGAAACAACACATGGGATCTCAAAATTACTCAAATTAATTATGAAATGCACAATCATTCAGTAAAAACCCATATCATTTTATAATGCTTCATTTTCCACCAAATTTTGAGAAAATCTGGATGGGGCGGATTTTTGTGGATGAAGTAATAATCTTCAAATTCCAGAAAAACAAAGGCATGAAGGATTTCAAGAAAATCTGGATGAGATGGAAATCTGCGAGGAAGGTGAAACTCTGGAAAACATGCGAAGATCTTAAAAACGCCAAATACCATTGTTTCCTCACGACCTCATTCACTCAAATTGATCGAATGATCACAAATTTGGGTACCCTAGGCATGGAAATCGTTTAACTTGAACCTCCTACAGATCTTCTTTGAATTCTAGGTTCATTTGAAAGCAAATTAAGATGAACAACAATTTCAAATGCCCAAGCAAGAAAATAATGCTAGAGCATAACTAGATCAAATATCTCAACTCAACATGATGCCCATGAGAAAACACAATGGCAAGAAAGTCTCCCAAAGATCGACTATATACAATTCATACAAGGAGCAATCATAAATGCAGCTGACTAGACAAGCTGAAGGAAATCAGAAACCTGATGGCAGGACAAAATTCCAAAAAAATCCAGCCTGGGTAGAATTCCATGAAGGCCAAAAATTCCTGAACCACGGTGTTTAGCCAAAATCTGAATGCAATCTAGGAAAATCTAGGTGAGGTGGAAAATCCTGAACTTGGGTAAAACCCAAAATTTTCCCAGAACTTAATATTTTCAATGTGTAACCTAGGGGGGCACTTAGGTATGAAAGATAAACACTTTAAGCTCATGCCTAGGTAGTGAAAATCCAAAATCAAAGGGCCAAAACAATAAAAAGCGAAAGCAAAAGAGGGTCCCTGCTTTCAATGGGGCGTGTGTGCAAAACTGCACAACACCTTCCAACTGCGGCCTACTTCCAAGAATGAATGTTGCACTTCGTTGAAGAGGTTCTCTGTGGAGAATCCAAGTTCTACTAGGCAAGGATAATCAGTGATGCTTCCATGAAGAATTCATGGCTTTAAAGAAGACCTTCAAATTTTACATGACATCTTACTTGGTCTATTCATTCTCCGAAAGGACACAATACAAAGTCTTATTCAGAGCTCCAGATGAGGAACCAGGTAGGGAGTTGAAATTTTATGATAAGTACCCTCAACTACAATTCAAAAACTTCAAGAGGGACTACTGCAAAGTCAATGACACTTTCATAGGTCATATTATCAGATTGCTTGGGGGTGACTTCAAGAGGGGAGTCTCCCACAGTTCCAATGCCTTCCTTAAATAGTTTTCCTTTTCATTCATTTAGTATCCAAAGTTTACTTACATTTGTGCTGAAGGCTTTTAAGAAAGTCCATACAAGCTACCCTGGTATCCCAATGAATAGATAATATTATTAGAACTCTCTCGAAAGCTACGACATGCACACGCCCTTTTGAGTGACAAGCATAAGGTGGGGATTCCTTATCCCCTCTCCTTTGGCCAAGGGCTATACAAACTCCATACCTCTTAGTGTTCTGACAATTTAGAGAAAGAATTGGTGGAATACCATTTGAGACTCCACACTGCTCAACCACGGATGGACCCCTATGGAAAAATCAAGAAGGTAGATGGACCTAAATACGCCCATTTACATAGCGTTGAGCAATTTTGGGATAATTGCAAAGATGATGAAGTGGGGATGAGGAACTATATGCGAATGCCAAAATATTTTGTAAGGAAGGTCAACTTGTTCCCTGTACTGGATCAAGTAGCAGAAGGTGAAAATATAGTAATGGATCCTCAATACAATGCAGTTTCCAATCTCTCACTGCCATTAATTGACTAGGATGAGCAAGAGGTTGAAAACCTCAATATTCAAACTAAACTCATCAAGGCTAGAAAAAAGAGTGGATTGATGGGAAAGTTGCCCAATTGAAGCAGTTAGGGGTCACTTTGACCTATGAAGGGCTCGAGAAAAAGCCAAAAAGTGAAATAGATAGTGGGACACTTGCTGCCCCATCAGGGGAGACTTCAAGATCTTCTTCGTCCACTAGGTCTTGAGGAAGAGAAAAGAAGCTATTGAACAACAACCCAATCCTAAGGTGTACATGAGAAAGGATTTGAAGGGAGAACCTTCTTAGAAACATAAGAGATCAGGTAGTTTCGCAAAGATTACTACCATTCAAGAAGATCCACTTCATGAGGGAGAGGAAATGGAGGTAGAGCAACCAAAATCTCCACCCGCTGCCTCTACTACTATTGTCCCTCCACCTGCCTCCTAGGCGATGGTAGCTACTTCTCCACTTGTGGTGGATATCTATCCACCTTGCCTCTTCTCCACCTACTATGCAGGTTGTGACCCTAGAATCTTCTTCCACCACCACTTCTCTACTTTCCTCTACTTCCATGTCTTTGACAACATCACTACCACTAGCCATAACAACAATACCAATGCCCATGCTCTAACTTCTAGAGGAATTCTCTCGTGATATGCAAAATATTCCTACCAAGCTGTCTAGAGTGTTGATGAATCAAGCTATTCAAGCTACCCTAGCATAGATTCTTTCCAACATTCCTACCTCAACTCCTTCGATGGAACCACTAGAAATGAAGGCTACAATGCAGATTACTGAGGAGTTAGAGAGGCAAGAAAAGGAAGCAAAAAGGGAATTGGAGGAGAAAGTAGAAGATTACCATGAAAACCTAGAGCACCAACATTTACAAATTGATAAGGTGGTCCATGAAGTAGAAGAAAGAAAGTCCTCTGAGGGTGATGAAGAAGAGGATGGAACCAAATATATTGTAGAAACCTTTGATGTGGACCTCGAGGAGGAGCTGGCTTGACAACTCAGAGATGCTGGAGATGAAGTGGAAAGACCACCTTCCGAGGAAGAAAATGAGTCAAGTGATAAAATGGAAGAAGAAAATGAACTTCCAACTGGGGAGCACGACAAAATCCTCAAGCATGATGAAGAAATGCCTCTCTCAGAAGAGAAAGAAGAGCAAGAAGAGCAAGAAGAGCAAGAAAAGAAAGAATAATAAGATGTGCCGTTATAGCAAAAGGAAGAGGAAAATAAAGAAGATAAACCTGAAGAGTCTGAAGCTAATAAGAGCCTAGAAACAGAATGGCCTCAGGAGCATGAGCATGATGAAGAAGAAGAAAAGGAAACTAAAGGGGAAGACAGCCTTGAAGAGCACACTACCTTCGAGTCCCCACAAAAGGAGATAGTATTTATTTAGGATTTTGATGAGGAGGAAGAAAGGATAGAGCAAGAAGCTCCGAGAAATAGAGAAATCGAGATCCAACATGCCCATGAAGAGGAAGAAGAAGGTCATGAATCACCAAAGAGGGAATCTAAAATTCCCAAGTGGCTTGAGAAGCAATTAGAAAACAAAACCCCGACATTAAAGGATTTGAGGGCAAGGCTAGAGGCCATCTTGGCTCGATCCTAGGTTAGCACAAAGAAAGAAAAGAATCCTAAAGTCAGACCCAAATTGACCATGGATGCTTCTAGGTCTAGGACTATGTAAATTGCCACACTAGTTGTGGGTTAAGAAGGGGTGGGCTATAACATCTCCACCATCAACATGGGGAAAACCACTAGAGAACAAAAAATAGATCATCTCCAAGAGTCTGTTGCCATTATGGTACATCACATGCACAAGGATAAGATCTCCAAGGAGGAATTAAAGGCACAAGTGGCTAATTCAACAACATATACTAGACAATGGTCATCTATGGAAGAGCTCCCTACCATGTCCTCGATACCACCACAACTGTTGTCCAAGGAAAAAATTGGAAATCTTGAGAAAAGAAAGAATTGGAGAAAGGCCATGAAAGATTGGTTTGGGCAAGTCCTTTACAATGATAGTATGGGCTTGGGAAATGTAGTCAGGACCACCAATAGATACTTGAAGGTACAAGGAAATTTTGCACTAACTTCCCCAATTTATACAAAACCACATACCTAAAACTTGAGGCCATCCTCAAGATACCAGATAGATTCTTGGAAAAGGAGCTTAGCTTGGTAAAAGATGACCACTAGCTTGTTGAAACTTGGAAGCTAAGCCTGGATCACCGAAAAGATGTGTTGGAATAGGTGTTCCATGAGGTGGAAATGGACATTGATTGGGCTAAGGAAGTTAGAGTGGATTGTGTAGAATATTTGAAGTTGTTGACAGATCTTGATATGCCCAAAAGTGATCTCGATGAAGCTAAATTGGAGCCATACTTCCAAAAGAAGTTGGAAATTGGAATCGCGGATGCACTAACACCTGATTTCTTGGGCTTCACTACACGAGTTTTTTCTCAATCTGAGCAAGTAATGAAGAACATGCCAAAGTATGAGAAGGACTAGGATACCCTCACTAACAAATTAAGAAGGCTAAATTTCCAAGTGATGCAATCAGATATATTGGAACGGAGCAAGCTTTGGGAATTAATATTGAAGTTCATAGAATATTCCACAATCAAGAAGAGTGAAGGAAATCTAGTTATTGAAGATGAGTTCCTCGCAAAAGAGCTACAATAAGAGGGAAATCAACAAAAGAAAAATTTTCTACAGTGTTATCATGTGAGGACAAAATAGTGAAAAGAGAAAAATGTATTTTAAATTGTAATATATTTAGGGGTAGGTGAAACCCTAGTTTGTAGTGAATCTTGGCCACATAATGAAAATCGATCTTGGCCATTCATTTTTTTTTTTGAACACTATAAATAGGGGTCTTCTCTCATTTTCAAAAGAGAGTTGAGTTTTTGTAAAGGCATGCTGCAAAATTTTTAATAGTTCACTGGCTTTTGGTGGACTCTTGAGTTTCTATTGCATATTACACAGTTCATCTCCCATGGTTAGTTGATTCAGATTGATTTACTTTGATATTTTTCATTTTTTGGTTTGCTTTGGTAGATTAGTTAATGTTGTTCAATGATTGTGTAGATTTTTGTTGTGCTAATGCCTTTCTTGTCCATATTTTTTGTTGTTTATTGATGGTAGATAGCTATGTAAAGTTAGTCTGGGCATAAACTAAAAGCTACTCCAAACTTCTATCTTTTGTGCATGCATGTTTATGGTGAATGAATGGTGGAATATTTGCATTCCGTAGAAACTTGCATAAGTTTCATGATATTGTGAGTTAATCTAGTTAAGTGAATTTTCTTTTTAAAGAAGTTGTCCACAGTTGAACCCTCCATGATCACTATTCATTGGTAGTTTTAGATCCAATAACCTCCTCTCTTCCTTGACTTTATTGCTTTTTTCAAATAAATAGCCTATGCTAAGGTCCATTGCACATTATAAAGCCAAATCTTAAGCTAAAATAGGAGTTTAAGATTGTTGTTCAAACCCACAACAAATTGCACATTAACTTCCTATCTTAGGAACTCCATTTTGAAATTCACCTTACTTCCAACCAAACATCGTAAGCTTCCCTATGATTACTAGAAAAATCACATCAAACATCAATTGAGAAACTCCATGTACGTCATGACCTGACATTTGAGACACCTTGGGGTAATTTTCAACAACTTGTTGGAAATTACCTTTCAAGAGAGGTAGTGCACCTATGCACTACTTGTGTTGAGAAAGTGCATAAAATACCCACCAATAGAACTAGCACTAGAAGGAGGGCCATCTGAGTTAAGCTAGATCAAGATGATTCACTCTCCTCTAAGAGGTCCCGAATAATTTTAAGGTCTACTCCAAACAAAGGGGAATTCTAGGAACTATAGCCTCTCACAAGGACTCGAAGAACTAAAAGGGAAGACACATCTTCTTCCTCTTCCATTCCATCCACTTCACTTTTTTCTTTGCCTCCCTTCTCTTTCCATTCACCTCAAACTCAACTAACTTCCTTCACCTTTTTCCATTCCACTCAACCATATCACACTACTTTCCCACCTCTTGCTTCCCATAGTCAGGGTGCTTCCTCTTCACCCGCTCTCCAGGTCCAAGGTGCAGTCCTGATTGCCATTGCCCCTGTGCAACCCCAGGTTACTGTTCAACAACAAATACCACCTCTGCCTCCCCTCATGGCTTCACTTGGGAAAAATTATTTTCCATTGCACTTCAATGCTTATCACCACATGCCCAAGAATCTGGAGAGCTTTTGTTTGAAGTTTAATCCTCGGGATTTGTAGAGGATAGTTGAATAGCACATCAAGATATTCCAAACAATGCTGAAAGACATCCAAATTGATCAGGAAGATGTGGCATGCAGGCTCTTCCATTATTCATTGGGGGAAGAGGCCTTCTATTAGTATATTAAATTTCTAGAAGGATCCATTACATCTTGAGATTTGATGATGAACACCTTCTTGCATAAATACAAGATCCTGATTAGCCCTTTGAAGCTATATTGAAAATTCATGACAATTCATAGGGAAATCAATGAATTGATCAACTCCTTCAATGATCGATTCCACTGAGCCTACACAAGGTTGCAAGACCTGTATATGCTCAATGATGATGCTACCTTGCTAGTCTATTATGCAACATTGGACAACCTCATAGTTGCATTGGTAAAGAGAATGCAACCACCTCTAACCAGACTGGTGGAGGCTTATGTGGAGGCAGTTATTGCCAGTACAAACTTGGGGAAAAAAAATTTCAGTTCGATGCCATCCTTGGCTTTAGAGGCTGATTTGATGCAGGTTCAAGGGCTCAACCAAGCGTTCACTCATCAAACACTTCTTTTGAACTAGGTGCCTCCATTGCCCATAGTCCCACATTTGAGACAACCAATGAACCAGACACCTCTCGTGCCTCCATACGTGTAGCCACAACAATAACAAACCTGCTCCTAGGCCCCCAAAAAATAGTAGGCATACTCTCAGTAGCCTCAAACACCATTATACCTATAGGGAAGTCAAGTGCCATAGCCAAGTAACACTAAGAGAGATAGGCTTGATGAGCTGAATGAAATGATCAAGAAAATGTCCACAAAGATGACACACCTGAGAAATCAGAATAATTAGCTGTAAGCTTCCCAACAGAGCATTCAAGCCAACCTCAACAAGGAAGCCAGGGACATCAGTGATGCAGGTCCCTCCTCGAGACAAAGTTATGAAAGAGGATAGAATTCTAACCAAAATTTTTAAAGGAGGCTAACCCAAAGACAAAATAGAACATGGAATACTAGGCCCAACAATGGGGGTGTTCCTACTCCACTTGACTAGCCTGCTAATGCCAAAAAGACAACTAGTGACGTGTACCTTGTTGAAGTGGCTCTCTCTGGATGGTGTTGGATTCACAAAAATAGCAGGCACTCCGAGTTGGATTGCCTCGAGTTCCTCATACCCACAAAAATCTTCCAAGTAAAAGTTTAGAATGCCATGGACAATGTTGGATGCTGTGACATAGTCCCATCAGAGCCATATGACCCCTCCTTCCTCATGGTCAATCAAGGGCCCTTCCCAAAAAGCGAGAATAATTTCTTGAAATGTGAGGATGCTCCACCAAAAGAGGACGAAATCCAAGAGGTAAGTAGCGAAGAAACCTTTTCTCAACTTTTTGATTTAATAGAAAATGGTCCAATAGATGAGGAAGAACTGTAAGTAGATGAGGTTCAAATGTTCCACTAGACAACGACTCCCTACTACCTTAGGAATAGGCAGGTGGGTGGACCTTTTATGACCTCCACTCTACCCAATAACTTTAGCACTTCACCTGACCCCAATGTTGGCAATAATCCTGATTTTCCTCATGTACCCACTCAATACCTCAACAATGATAGGGCATTAAATCAGCCTCAAACCCTCAAGGTCAACCCCAAAATTAGTCAAGCTAGACAAAACCCATCTTACAAGCTCTGCCATAGGCAGAGCCTTCAAAACTAAAATTGAACAAATGGGAGAATACATTTCTGAGGAGTTAAGGAAGATCATAATCAACTTATCCACCTTTAAGTTACTTAAGGTTCCTACAGTTAGCCATGCCTTCTTTAAGGTGATTAATGGAACCCCCTCCTCTAAGGTGGCACATGAAATACCAACCAAGAGAGTCTCTTTTGAAGACCACCCAAGTGATCCTGTTATGCAGCAAATTTATGGTAACAAGGATGATCCACCTCAAAATCAGTCAATGGGTAAATAGCTTGCAAAGGAATTAGATCAAATTAATATGAAAAACCCAAAGGATTAGCCCTCTGGGTAGACTAAGGGTAAGGTCAGTGATAAGAACAAAGCTTAGGTAGCTTGGGTGGACACACCTATGAGCCTCTTCCAAGGAAAGTTGGAAACACCACCCTTCCTCACCACCATCTAGATATTCAAAAAGAATTTGCACAATTGCTTGTTTCATTTAGAAATGTTAGCCAATGTCATGTCCCTAGCAGTATGCAAAGCTCTTGGTATTACCCCCACACCTTCGAGAAGAAAAGTGACTCAATTGGATAAAACTGAGGTTAACATAGTGGGAGAAATGAATTGGATCCCAATATAGATTGTTGCAAATCCAAGTGTACAATTCATTGAAATTCAGGTGGCGGAAATCCCTGACACCTATGGGATTATCCTTGGGTGATACTTCACTAGAACGATGAATGTATATGCTGCAACAAATCACTCTCACATGTGGCTGCCATGGCAAGGGCTACCAAATTAGATTTGTATAGATCGTGAGCCTCGTATGAAGTTCATGATTATTGAGTACAACACCAACAAGGTGTTATTTGCTAAGACTGAGCTAGGAAACTACTCTCTCATCACATATCAAGAAGAATTGGAAAATTCGAGAGAAGGGATGGTTGCAAAAGTCTTCTTGAAGCAATGTAGCCCTCTGATCAATTTGGCCTATACACCTCAGAGCATCAAAATGTTAGTAGAACCTAATGATGAGGAGTTTCTTAAAGATGGCACTTTAGGATTGTTGAATGGATTTCAAGACTTTATGGAAAAATGCATGTAGGATCAGCTTAGTTTGGGTGTGAGGACAAATTTCCAAGAGCTCCTACTACCTAATTAGTGCAGGTTACACAATGCTGCCCATTTTGAGTTTGAGTGTTGTTTATGCCAAATAACAGTGGAACATATCAAGGGACGGGTTTCCCCCAAAGAAGAATTGTTGATGGGGCAACTTGTAAAATTCACTCAGCCAACACCTACTGAGGAAACCTATGACACGAGTGAAAAACTAAAGGAGAAGCCATGCCTCATTGGCCCTAAAGTCAAGGACTCACATAAGTTCTGGGCACTATGTTGTGATGGGTCCAAATCTAGACAAGGAGTCGACGCCGGGTTTGAACTCATCAACCCCATGGGTAAGACTTACTTTTCCACCCATTGACTTCAATTTTATTACACCAATAATGCAGCATAATCTGAAGCTTTGGTCGATTGTATTTTGATGCCCTTAATGAAAAATGTTAAAATCCTGCAAGTTTTTTGAGATTTAGAATTAGTGTTCAAACAAGTTAGGAAGTTGTACTCTTGTCATGAAAGAAGAATATCCAACTATAGGCATAGAGTCTATGATCTCTTAGAAAGTCTAGATGCATTTAATATACAGTTGATCCCTCATTCTTAGAACCATATAGTTCATGATTTTTCTCAAGCAACCAACACTTTGTAACCCATCTCTTTGTTCGGACTCAAGAAATTCACTATTGAGTTGACATCCATGCCATTTGTGCTAAACAATATCACTCATTTCTAGGTATTCAATGATGATAAGCATATCCTAGAATTCATCACAAGTTTTGACATATTTGCAGCCCAAATAAGTGATGAAGTTGACCCCGAGGAAGCTGAATTAGATATAGAAGGGGTCATTAACCTCAAAACCAACACTATTCCATGAGGTATGGTTCAACTTGAGCGCATCTTTGATCTAGACCAAATTAGGGATCAAGATCAACAAACAAATAAGGATGCCATAATCAACCAGTGCGAAACCCACAACCTTAGAACAATCGAGGAAGTTAAAAATGTTTTTATTGGAAAAGCATGCATTACAGAAGAAAAGAAAGGGATCATTGATGCTTTACATAACTATCATGATGTGGTGGCATGGACCTATGAAGACTTGAATACTTATGACACTTCCATCATCACACATACCATCCCTCTCAAGCCTGGTATGCAGCCATTTTGACAAAGATAGTGCCCTACCAATTCCTTACTGGAGCCAATCATTTACAAAGAGGTGCAAAAATTACTTTTAGTAAGAATCATCTTTCCCATTAAGCACTCCACGTGGGTGGCTAATTTGGTCTTAGTTAGGAAAAAGAATGGAGAAATCAAATTGTGCGTGGACTTCCACAATCTAAATAGAGCCTCAAAGAAAGACAATTATCTAGTGCCTTCATTGGATGAAGTGCTGCAAATTATAAATGGTTCACAAATGATGTCCTTTATCAATGAATATTCTGGATATAAACAAGTCATAGTGTAGTATGAGGACTAGCACAAAATGATATTCAACACCAAGTGGGGCAAATTTATGTATAGAAGAATTCCATTTGGGCTCATCAATGTTGATGCCACTTTTCAGCGTGCCATGGACATTGTTTTCAAAGATCTAATTGGAAAGTGCATAATCATATACATGGATGATTTGACTATGTTTTCAAAGAAGTGGAGCAACCATGTCTCCAATTTGTTTAAAGTCTTCCAGAGGTGTAGAGAATTTGGAGTTTCCCTTAACCTGAAGAAGTGTATCTTCAAATTCACTGAAGGGAAATTACTTGGGCATGTTATCTTGGAACAATTCTTCTCCATTGACCCCAATCGCATTCAATCCTTGCTGAAAATCACACTACTAGGAAGCAAGAAATAATTGAAGTATTTCTTCAGAAAGATAAACTTCGTGAGGAAGTTCATTACGAGCTTTGTTGAAATTGTCAAGCCACTTAATGCTATGCTGAAAGAAGCTAAGATTGAGTGGACCCCAGAAGCATAGTAAGCCTTTGAAGAAATTAAGAAAGCAATTGTTGAGGCACCTATTCTAGTTAGCCTAGACTATCTGAAGTTGTTCTACATTTACTCCTTTGCTTCAGATCACTCATGTGCCAACATTTTGACCCGTAAAAACAATGATGGAAGTGAGCACCCTATTTCCTTCATGAGTGCTCCTTTGAAAGATGTAGAGCTATGATATCAAAATGTGGAAAAAAAAGCATATTCTCTTGTCAGAGGAGTTAAGAAGTTTAGGCATTAGATCTTATGCAATAAGGTGTTTTCCATAGTCCCTGACCTAGTGGTGAAGATGTTGCTTATGAAAAATGAGCTGGGAGAATGAAGAGAAAAGTGGGTTACCCTATTGCAGGAATATGACATGGAGATTCAACCAATGAAGTTGGTTAGAGGGCAGATACTCACTTGAACAATAGTAGAAACAACTGTTGAAGTAGGACTTGAGCTCACAGTTCAGCAATATCAACTTGAAGATGTTTCCCCAGGGGAATGGTATGACGACATAGTCTACTGCTTGTTGAACCACAAGTGCCCACTCAGCTTTCAAGGAGTTGAGAAATGTGCTCTCCATATAAAAAGAAGTAGCTGCATGCTACAAGGCTCTATACTTTACAAGAGGAATCACAAAGGTGTCTATTTGAGATGCCTTAGCAAAAAAGAGGCCAACTAGGTTTTGAGAGAATTTCATGAAAAGTTTGGAACCGGTCATGGATTTGGCTATTCAACTACTCATCAGATCCTACAAGTAGGTTACTATTGGCTGAAAATATTCAAAGATGCTCATAGCCATGTTCACACATGCCACATATGCCAGACCGTTGCAATCAGAGAGAAGAATGTTGTTGTCCCATTGCAACTAGTTTTGGAGGTGAGATTGTTCGTGCAATGGGGTCTTGACTTCATTGGTCTGGTAAGCCCACCATCATCTATAGGACATAGGTGCATTCTTACTGCTTCCAATTATTGTACTAGATGGACAAGATCCATTGCTTGTAGGAAATGCACAACAAAGGTAGTTACAAATTTTCTTGAAAGTTTTATATTAAATTTTTTTGGTTGCCCCTATGCATTAGTGTGTGACAATGGCCCTACCTTTTCCTCACTCAAGTTTTCTAGTTGGGCCTTTGATTATGGAATTTACCTTAAATTCTCATCCAACTGGGACCCCTAGGGAAATGGCCTAGCATAATCCATAAACAAGAACCTAATTACTGTGATTAAAAAACTGCTTGATAGGAATCCCAAGAACTGCCACACCCAACTCTGTTTTACCCTTTGGGCAGATCGCACATGCCATAAGGCTGCCCTTGGCGATTCCCATTTCCATCTCATTTATAACCTAGAGCCTATATTCCCAATACAATTAAAAATCCCCACCCTCCAATTCATCAATGCCTTCTATGAAGGAGGGGATTGTAGAGAAGCTCACTTGGTTGAGCTATTACATTTAGAAGAAGTACGAGATTTTGCAATAGAAATTTTTTCCAAACATCAAGGCGAAGTCAAGAGATGGTTCAACCACTAAACCAAGATCAAGGCCTTTAGAATTGTAGATCTAGTCCTATGTTGGAATAAGGCCCATGAGAAGAAAGGGGGACATGACAAATTAGACAAGCTCTAGCTTGGCCCCTTTCAAATTGTTGAGATCCTTGGAGACAATTCCTTTCACCTAAAGACCCTAACTAGTGAAGATGTCTCATTTCCTATCAACGGGAAACACCTAAAGTGTTACTTCCAAGCCTAAGCCCCTTTGGAGTTTTCTCTGTAAATACTGGTATATAGGTTCATTTTGGCTGCTTTTGGTTTGCTTTTGTCCAGCTGCTTTGCGCCACTTTCATTTTTGCTCATTTCTTGGTTATTTTTGTTTTGGTGAGGGTACTCTTTGTTTCTACTGTGGTGGTCATGCTTGTTTAATGAATGGTTTGCTTTGCTGCCTACTCTTAGTTTTCTTTGGCTAAATCCTCATTCTCAACCATTGGTCCCTAATAGCTACCTCAGAATGAATTTCTCATTTGAACTCTACCTTAGAACTCAACCCCTGGTTGAATCCTTTTACACTCATCTCAAATTCTGCACGAAACACATATTAATGGTTTCCAAAGGGTTGTACAATAGTTGTTATGATGACTTAGTGAGCGAAAAATCTCAAATTTTCTCCAGTGACCACTATGGTTTCCAAACCCATAGTAGGCTTCAATGCTTGCACGGTTGAGCAAAGGAAGAAAGTATTGGAAGAAAATTGTAAGAAAGAAAAGAAAAGAAATCTTGGAATCAAGCAACCATATGGATGTGCGGATAACTCTACCAGGGCTATGGACACCCGAATGGTAGTAGAGAAATATTCATGGGGTCACAACGACAACTCTACCAGGGCTATGGATGCCTGACTAGAAGTGGGGCAATGTCCAGGTTACTTTTGGAGTCAAATGATTCATGTAGCTTGCTCAATTAGATTAACAGTCGTTTGTCATAGTTACTAAGGAAAGGAAATGAATTCACTGAACACACACTTCTAAGATGTTTCGTTGATTGATTCAACTAAGGATCCCATTCTCTTAGTTCACTTTTGGATGCTTGGCCCTTGGTCTACGAAAATAGAGATTCTATATTTTGAATGAGCATTTATTCTTAGAACACTCAGGAGCCATCTCCAACAGAGTCACCATTTGTTGTGCCCTCAACAAGCATGCCTCGTTCAGAATGGGGACCATCTCTTTCTCTCAGTTTGTTGAGTTGCTTTTACTATTGCCTCATTTTGTGTGCCTCTGTTTGGTGTTCAAAATGGTCAGTAAGTCCCAAAGAGTTCATCTTGAGTTGACCATGTTTTTTCCCAATTTTCAAAGTCCTAAGTCCTTGTGGAATCCCAGAGGCTATTTGCCTTAGCTTTACTAAGTCAGTGTCCATGAAGCTCATCGGGCTTGCCTTGGTAGGTTGCCCCTCTTGGATTTTCATCACCTCATTTCCTTGTTCCAAGTAGCTATCCCCTTCCTGAATTTTGCTCACTGGGACCCGATGTCTCCAGCACTATCACTTTATCAATGAACTATCGAACAACCTTCTTCTGGTAGCCTTCCGCCAATCAAAACTTGAGGCTCCCATCCCCATCTGTCTAGAACTGACCAACCCAATGTCCATCTGTCGACAACTGCTTGACCATCAGACCCCGGTGCTCCCTCAACCATTTTTGAAATTGTACCTTACCAACCAAATGTTTGTCATATGAGCATTTATTGCTAGCATTTAATTCCCTATTTTCCATAAATAGGTGAGTTTGAGCTATCATTGCCATTTTTTTAGTTGAGCAGAAAGAAGTCAGAATGATCCAGAGCCATCTCCCCACACCACCTTTGAGCCCAATGAGTGATGCCACCGATCCAACACATTTGCTAGCTGAATTTTTTGCCTCCTTCATCGGATTCTTGAGGTGAGTTTTCCACCCACACCCCGTTTAGCATTTTTATTTGATTTCTAGAAAAGATGAACTTGAAAGAAGAAAAACTCATGAACTAAGTAGGAGAGATCAATGCACACAAAACCCATATGATAAAATCTTGGCTAACTTTGCAAATCACCCATATAACTATCGTGGAACCTTAACTCCTTGATGTTGTTCTTGAGCCAGAGCGTTCATGCTCTCTAGACCCATGCACTTCGATTGCCACCAATGACCTTTGGAATGAAGTTGAATTTGAAGTGGCAAATGACCCTCTCAAGCTCACCATTGTAGAAGGTCCCATCTCATTCACTGCCGAAACTTATAATAAATCACAAACTAAGGCAGAGGTTTGGCGAACCACTCAGGTTTGACAACATGGGATTCCTTCCATAGGATGAGCTGCCTGTGATCCACCATTCCTGAATGGATTTTGAACCATAGCCTCCCAATGGCTAGGCCTCAATCTTCAAATAACCTTGTGATCAAACTTTCACAAAAACCTTAAGTCATGGTCATCTTGGGTTCTGCCTCTCGAACTTCTATCGGTGGAATTTCATCAACATTTTGCCACCTAGATGTCTTTTTCCTAGTAACATCCCACCCTTCGGACCCTGTGTCTTCCTCCATCGACCACCTTCATTTTAACCCTTTAACACTCAAATGTCAAGCTCTTCGCAGGTCCTACTTCATGGACCTCTATTGTGGGCAGTTGTGCTGAATCTGCCTTGTTAAACAACCCTTGACTTCTAACATTCCAACCTCTGAGTTCTACTTGCCCCATGACTTTTTGAATGAAAATGTGAAAATTTCTTAGTAAATGTTCAGCAGATCCCTTGTGTTGGGTCGCCATAATTGGGACTTCATCCCATCACTGTTGTAACTATGAGGAAAACCACCTCCATCCTTCCACTGTTTGGAACCAGACCTCCCATTTGCCGATGAGCTTCCCCAAATAAACAATAAAGTAAACGCGAAGGAAAAACTCTTTGCTAGACCTAATGCCCCAGGCTTCCCCCATTGGACCTCCACATGTTGTCTGTCATTTCAATGATAGTTGCTTGATTCCCATCCTCCTCCTGTGACATGAAGTACCTAAATGATGAGTCAATAATGTCATTACCTTCCAGAGCTGTAGATCCACCCATCAAAACTCCATCCCTGAAAGCTCATCTTACCAAAGCAATTTTAAATGGAAGACTTAAACACCAAAGATCATTTCTGATTTTGATTTCCCAAAAGATGACCCAAACGACCTCTAATCACAAAATTGACTTTGAACCACATGTTAAAATAGGGCACCCCCCTCAAAGGACACCACAAATTGATCAAATGCGAAGGTGGGTCAGGACAAGTGGACCGTTGTGCCCTAATTATTGTCCCTCCTATAGAAACTCTAAAACAACCATCAACCTAGGGAATTCTAACCCCTGGGACTTGAATTATTCAAACTCCCTCCTGCAACATGTTAAGGATGATTTGAAGGAAATGTTAGGGTTCTTGAATGATGACTTATAAAACCATTTTCCAAAGATTTGGCTAACATTTCTATGTTTTCATGATTGATTGTTCTCAGCTCTGTTTTTCCCACAGGATATATGGAATCAGGTGCAGGATCTCTCTTTTTCCTCTTCTCCACCTACTGTGCAAGTTGTGACCCTAGAATATTCCTTTTCCACCACTTCTCTACCTTCCTCTGCTCCCATGTCTCTGACTACATCACTACCTCTGGCCACAAGAATAATACCAATTCCCACTCTCTCACTTCTAGAGGAATTCTCTTGACATATGTAGAATGTTCCTACTGAGCTATCTGGAGTGTTGATGAATCCAACTATTCCAACTACCCTAGTGTAGATTCTCACCAACATTCCTACCTCAACTCCTTCAATTAAACCAATGGAAATGAAGGCTACAATGCATATTTCCAAGGAGTTAGAGAGGCAAGAAAAGGAAGCAATAAGGGAATTGGAGGAGGAAGTAGATGATTACAATGAACACCCAAAGCACTAGCATTTGCAAATTGATAAGGTAGTCCATGAAGGAGAACAAATGGAGTCCTTCAAGGGTGATGAAGAAGAGGATAGCACCAAATATATTATAGAAACCTTTGATGCATACCTCAAGGAGGAGTTATCCTGGAAACTCAGAGATGCCAAAGAAGAAGTGGAAGGACCACCTTCTAAGGAAGAAAAGGAGTTAAGTGAGAAAATGGAAGAAGACAATGAACTTCCAATTGGGGAGCATGACAAAAGCCCCAAGCATGATGAAGAAATGCCTCTCTCAGAAGAGCAAGAAGAGAAAGAAAAGAAAGAACAAGAAGATGTGCCACCATAGCACAAGGAAGAGGAAAATAAAGAAGATAAACCCGAAGAAGAGTCTGAATCTAATAAGAGCCTAGAAGCGGAATGGCCTCAAGAGCATGAGTGTGATGAAGAAGAAGAAAAGGAAACTAAAGGGGAAGACAACCCCAAATATCATGCTACCTATGATTCCACATGAAAGGAGATAGTATTTATTCAGGATTTTGATGAGGAGGAAGAAAGGATAGAGTGAGAAGCTTTGGGAAATAGAGAAATCAAGAACCAACACACCCATGAAAAGGAAGAAGAAGGTCATGAATCAAAAAAGGGGAATATCAAATTCCTGAGTGGCTTGAGAAACAATTAGAAAATAAATCCCCAATGCTAAAAGATCCAAGGGAAAGGCTAGAGGCCATCTTGGCTCGAGCCTAGGTCAGCACAAATAAAGAAAAGAAGCCTAAAGTCAGATCCAAACTGAGCATGGATGCTTCTAGGTCTAGGATAGTGTAAATTACCACCCTAGTTGTGGGTGAAGAAGGGGTGGGCTATAACATTTCCACCATCAGCTTGGGGATAGCCACTAGAGAATAGAAAATAGATCATCTCCAAGAGTCTCTTACCATTGTGGTACATCAGATGCACAAGGATAGGATCACCAAGGAGGAATTGAAGGCACAAGTGGTTGATTTAACAACATATATCCAATAATGGTCATCAATAGAAGAGCTCCCTACCACATCCTCGACACCACACAACTATTGTCCAAGGAACAAATTGACAAGCTTGAGAAAAGAAAGAATTGGACAAAGGCCATGGAAGATTGGTTCGAGCAAGTCCTTTACAATTGCAGTATGGGCTTGAGATGTGTAGTTAGGATCACCAATAAGTCCCTAGAGGTGCTAAGGATACTCGAAGGTACAAGGAACTTTTGCATCAACTTCCTCAATTTATACAAAACCACGTACCTAAAACTTGAGACCATCCTCAAGATACTAGATAGATTCTGGCAAAAGGATCTTAGCTTGGTAAAAGATGACCAATGGCTTGTTGAGACTTGGAAGCTAATCCTAGATCACTAAAAAGAGGTGTTGGAATGGGAGTTCCATGAGGTGGAAATGGAAATTGATTGAGCTAAGGAAGTCATAGCGGTTTGTGTAGAATTTTTGAGGTTGCTGACAGATCTTGATATGCCCACAAGTGATCTAGATGTGGCTAAATTGGAGCCATAATTCCAAAAGAAGTTGGAAATTGGAACCATAGATGTACCAAAACTTGATTTCCTAGGCTTCACTGCACGAGTCTTTTCTCAGTCCAAGCAAGTAATGAAGAACATGCCAAAGTATGACAAGGATTGGGATACCATCACTAACAAATCAAGAAGGCTAAATTTACAAGTGATGCAATCAGATATATTGGAACAGAGAAAGCTCTAGGCATTAATATTGAAGTTCATAGAATATGCCACAATCAAGAGGAGTAGAGGAAATCTAGTTAATGAAGATGAGTTCCTCACAAAAGAGCTATAGTAAAATGTAAATCAGCAAAAGACAAATTTGCTACAATGTTGTCATGTGAGGACAAAATAGGGAAAAGACAAATGTATTTTGAATTGTAATATATTTGGGGTAGGTGAAACTCTAGTTTGTAGTGAATCTTGGCTAGACAATGAAAATCAGTCTTGGCCATTCATTTTTCTTTTTGAACACTATAAATAGGGGGTCTCCTCTCATTTTCAAAAGAGACTTGAGTTATTGTAAATGCATGCTGTAGAAATTTTAATAGAAATTCATTTTCTTTCAATGGAATCTTGAGTTTCTATTGCATGTTACATGGTTCATCTCCCATAGTTTGTTGATTCAGATAGATTTACTTTTCTTTTTTTCATGTTTTGGTTTTCTTTGGTAGATTAGTTAATGTTGTTCAATGATTATGTAGATTTATGTTGTGTTGATGCCTTTCTTGTCCATACTTTTTGCTATTTACTAATGGTAGATAGCTATATAAAGTTAGTCTAGGCATAAACTAAAAGCTGCTCCAAACTTCTATCTTTTTTTCATGCATGTTTATGGTGAATGAATGGTGGAATATTTTCAGTCCTTAGAAGCTTGCATAAATTTCATGATACTATGAGTTAATTTGGTTAAGTGAAATTATATTTTAAGGAAGTTGTCCATAGTTGAACCCTCAATGATCATTGTTCATCGCTAGTTTTAGATCTAGGAACCTCCTCTCTTGCTTGGAATTTTCTCCTTTTTTAAAAGTAAATAGCCTACGCTAAGCTTCATTGCACATTGTAAAGCCAAATCTTAAGCTAAAATAGGAGTTTAAGATTGTTGTTCTAACTTGTAGAAAATTGCACATTAACTTCCTATCTCAAGAACTACATTTTGAAATTCATCTTGTTTCCAGCTAAACTTCATAAGTTTCCCTATGATTACGAGAAAAATCACATCAAATAGTAACTGCAAAATTCCATGCATGTCATGACCTAACACCTAAGAGACCTTGGGGTAATTTTCAAAAACTTGTTGGAAATTATCTTTCAAGAGAGATAGTACACCTATGCACTACTTGTGTTGAGAAAGTGCATAAAACACCCATCAACACTTTATCTCAACTAAATTCCATTAGGGTGCTTAAAATATTCCACATGGAAGTTTCCCACTTGCCTACTGAGAAACAAGAGATGCAAGTGGGTCAGGCTTATGAGATGGTAGGGAGTGGTCAAGATTGACCCACGTCACCCATCATCCATCATTGATCTCTTTTCTTCTAAAGCTTTATTCATCTCCAAAGTCTAGCAGGTCTCTCCATGAAGTAATAGGTGTCATCTCACCCACTAGCTTGTGACATTTTATAAGTATCAAATAAAATTGGATGAGGTGATGGGGAGTGGTGGAGATTTGACCACATCAACCATCAACCACCGTAGATTTTGCTTTAATACCATTCCCCGGTCACCAAAAAATATCAAGCCCACCTCATAAAGGCAACACGTATCTAATGCCAACTAGGCCATGTGATTACTTCACCTCAATACATAGGACATACGAGTGCGTATGGAATGGCCCAAATGAAGACATGTGTTGTGATACTGGTCATTGATCTTTCTCAAAGCTCCACCTACTGACTCTTTGGAAGAAATGGTCCCATCACTTGACATGACACATGGTAAAGATTTTCCTACTATAATCGAATGGTCATTACATAACCAAAATCTATACATGCCAAAAATATTAGTTTTAAAAGAGGGTCATCAATATGTAAATGATGGTTAGGGGAATGAAGACGAGGATTAAGGCTCTAGGAAAATATTTAAATCTAGTCATAGCTTAGGAAAAATTTCCCAAAGAGTTTGAACCTTAAAAATAATGACAACAATTCAGAACAACCACGAGCAATGACCAATATTATTAGGACTTAGGGGTCAATAAGAGAACAAACTTGATGGCATAAGTAGTGACTTTAATGACCGAGAAGCTGGATTAGAAGGTCAAACCCAAAATATAATTCCAATCAAGGTTTTTAGACTCAAAGCTTAATTTGGAAGGGCTTTGACAACACAAACCCTAAAACATTGATGAAGAACATAACCCTAAGCCTATAATGAGGGTCAAAGCCAAATATTGGAAAATTTTAAAAAATGGAACCAAAGAAAATTTTTAGGGGTTCCATCAATGGATCTTGTTGGGGACACATTCCTCTCACAAGCATGGTGAGATCCAATAATCTTAGGTTGAAGCAGACTAGGCATAGAAAACAAAACCAGCACTTGCCCAAACTAGGCAAGAAGACCAAACCAAAACAACCAACATATGTACAAGCTACAAAACATAAACCAAGAGATTTAATCTCCATCTTGCTTGAGGCCTTCCTCTAAGGTGCAAGTTTTGAATATGTACCCTAAAATTTCAACCAGGCTTCAAATTTACTTGGTGGCCCTAGGCCACTAAGCTTAGGGTTGATACTTTCCCTTGTCAAAAACCTTGGTTTCCATTGTCTATATCATGTCAATGCTGTAAATATTGTTATGGATCACCCACCTACCGATCATGTTGTATTATTTGTAATCAACTACTATGTACATATGCATGAGCTTAGTTTTATCATGATTAACCTTGTCCAACTAGAAACCATAATTGGATGTTAAATGGAATCCATAATCAATGTAGCACTCTGTCTTGTTTATCTCATAGTCATACCCTATCAAGTACTTCTGTAATGGGATAGGGAATTAGAAATACTCATAATCCACTTGATCACTAGATCACCATAAGGGCTAATATCATATTCATTTTGTGTGATGAACAAGAAAAAATTATACATAGGCTTTTGTTTAAATTGGTGTTCACATTCAATAGAGTAGTATGAACTAGTTATACTACCAAATACTACACTTCCCTAGGAAAATGACTCATTAGTCTCCATAGTATTTTTACTTTCATTTAGATTAGGGTAAACACTATCCATAGCATCCAAACCATCAAAAAATACTTATATTTTAGGTTCATCAATATAATCCAATCCTTTCATTTGATCATTGCTCAATTTGAAACAAAATGTTGCAAAGGATGAATCAAGTAACTCTGAATTGATATGGTCAATAGTAAGAGTAAGAGGTGCAAGTGAACCATCAATAGATAGTTTTATTGGCTCATATGTTCAAAATTTTCTGCAACTTGAACACTTTCTACTTTTAGCTGAGCAAATCTCTTCAATACATTCTTTGCTGAAAACAATTATGTCCATTTCTGATATGGAACTTATACATTCTATTTTTTCTTGGCACTCAGAAATAGGACCCTATTGACTAACATTACCAAACTCATTGTTTTCAACACTAACATCAAGCCTAAGATCATGAATATAGACATTCTTATCTTGAAATTCATCATCTACCATATTTCTAGGACAATCCAATTCTGATACAAATGAATTGCATTTCAAGAATCCATCATATGCAGTATGCTTATCTACTGACAAGGAAAAAAACCTCATGAGTACTGGTACAGGTGAATCCTTTAGACAAGAAGGATTCCTTCATGTCAGCCTCACAAAAAGATTCAATTTCCTCATGAGAGCAATCATAATTCTCATTTTCATCACCTTGGTCACCAACCTTCAAAGGTATATCAATAGTTTTTGCAACTATGACAATATCATCATCCACAATACTAGATAGCTATTCTTCTTTTGGAATGTCCTTATCCATTTCTTGGGTAAACCATTGACCTTTGATAGTAGGATGAACACCCCCATCATCCTGAGACCACCTTTTTTGTATATTCACATTTAAATTCCTTAACAATTTTGATCCAACCAATTATTTGATCAAAATCCCAAGGTTTCAATTCCTTGGGCAAGGCACCAACCCCTGGCTCATAAATGTCACATAATAGGTCAATACATATTGAATCTTTAGGTCCTAACCTTTTAGCGATTTCTAACAAGGCATCTAGAAATCTTGTTAACAATTCATAGGGAAATTCTCCCTCATGTTTCTATATGTTGGATAATCTAAACAATGCCTAGTCATTATCACTTAGAATTTGCTAAAGTCCATCTTGAATTTGTTTATCACTAATATTATTTGAATGCGAACAAGATAATGTATCCAAAAAATCACTACCTTGATCATTTCCTTCATCGTTATCTATTCCATTTGTATGATGTGCATTAGGACAACAAACACTTGCAGCCATATATCCCCTCATCATTGAGTATTTCATAGTATTTTCAATATCAATAGCAATGTGGCATGCCTAATGTTACAATGTTGTGGGTTCCTTATCCCTTATCAAATAACTCATTTCATTATCAAATGCACCTAGGTATACAATCAACCATTCTATATCACTAGGTCTCAAGTGCTCAGGAATATCCCTTATTGCTTTTTTAAATTCAAGGTTAAAATCAGGAACCAACTCATCTTCACTTCATTGCATTTCCATAACTATTTTTCTTATCACATTTGGACTAATCCTTTCACCAAAATTTTCCACAAATGCTATCATGAAGTCATCCCATGAAGCTATAGAACACATTAGTAAATATGAGAACTAGTCTCTGGCATCTTCCTTCAAAGAATGAGCAAAAAAATTCATGAAAACATCCTCATAATCAACCTCAAAATCATCCATTAAATCGATGAATGCACTTATATGTTTGGAAGCTAACTAAGGATTTTTCCCTATAAATCTAGGTAAATGTTTCCTAATATCATCATGAATTTTGTTAGGGAAACCTTGAATACTCCTAAAAATTAATGGACTATATCTCTCGACAGAGAATTTCCTTTGATGGCATGATAAAGGTTCCACACCATATGTACATATTGTTATTTGATGTTCTATAAGGTGATATAGGGGAATAATACATTTCTTTTGTATCCCTATTCAATCTTTACAAATCAACTTCAAGTTGACTGTCCACTGCCTCATTTATGATTTTACAATGCATAGCTCAAATGCATTCATGCTTTAAAACTTTCTAAAGGAAGATTTTAAAGATAAGCATACTTCTTCAACCCAATTCAGATATTAGAAATTTCACTTTGGAAGTATGTAAAATGAATACCATTCCCTCTATTGGTGATTAATTCACATAATAGGGAAGCAAATTTTTTTACCAAATCATTTCAATATGGTTTTCACATGGGTTTATTTATTCTTGAAAACCAAAACATGGGAAAATACCTAGATATATTGTAGTTGTTTTGAATTGTGCTTTTGAGTAGAAACCTTGTAGATCTACAAATTTTCTCATGTCTTCATCCAATTCTCTACATATAATCGCCACCTCCTTTATAGAGGAAAAAACTTCAACAATATGAAGTTTGTTTCACCAGTTGATTTCAATTGAAGCTTTCTTAATCAATAGAGTCATACATAAGTTTCGTATACTTTTCTTATTTTGTCTCCAAAAACCTTTCATTCCATTTTATTAGAGTCTCAAATAATTTATACTGGTATAGAGGTTTTTAGAGTCACTACCCACTTCTAGTGAGAAATTCTAAGATCATTTGTGGACTTGTATTATATCTTGAAAACATTAGAAAGTATTCAAAGGAAACACAACAAACTCTCTCAACATCTCAGAAGATTGACTCATTGACATGAAGCTAGGCTTGAAAATACAATTTTTTAACAAATATTTGACTCTTCAAGGCAGCATAATCTTCTATCAGACTTTTCTCAAGTTCTTCCCTAGTAGAGTCACCATTTATGTTGGTTCTTTTTCAAGTAGAACCTTGAAATCCTCTAAAGGGTAGCCAAACCTTATGCTTAAGAAAATTCAAAGTTAGTGGCCAACATATGGGATATTTGATATGTAACCAATTCTCCCCACTTTGGGTTCTATGAAACTTGGGAGGGTCAAGCACAAACTAAATAGATGATTCTCCTTCAATTTTTTAAAAGAAACAATACTCTAAAGGTTTCGCTAACCTTTCTAGAAGTGTCTAACTTAAACATGAGAAATATTATGTATTAAATTCAACATACACAAATATACAGAGATTGATAAGTAAATTTGATTAAAATCTTGTGGTCAACTATTGAATTGGTCATCACATTTGTAGTATAATTACCCTACTAAAACTAGTGCCATATCCTTGGAACAGAGTCAATTCTAATATCCACATGATTTCATAATAATTTTCATACATGACAATACCCATAGCCTTGAAAACACTGCATTATAGTATTCCCACTTAACATATTAACCATTCACTTCTTACTAATATCCTTATACATTACTTATTAAAAACCTACTATTATACTCAATCATTTACATCCATTCATTGAATTAATGAGAAAGAATAGAGTAGTACATCCATTGGAAACCAACAGAGACAAATAAGATAACCATTGATTATATTTTTCGTAGTTTGTAAAACCAGTACATAGGAGAGAAAACTGTAGATACATTATACTACTTGTTTATATATATTATCACTATTGTTATCAGAGAACCATATACATGTTGACTAAATTCATCCCTAAAACATACTACTAGAAAGTTTAATATTCTTTTCTATTTTTGTATGACCCCTTTAAAGAAAACTACCCACTAACCTTTTTTGTAATCAACCTTGAAATCCCTTTTATAGAACAAGGGAGCAACAAGCATCAGGCTGAATTACACATTACATTTCACTTTCATTTAAAAATTAATTTCACCAAAATGTGAAATATTCTCCCAACAGTTATAAGTAAATCATTTGTAGGACAAGGGGAAGAAAAATTCAAAAAAATGTTAATTAGAGAAGACCCATCAGCCTTCCAAAAGGTGTCATTGTCGTAGCATCAAAATTTGTATGTTCATACCAAACTTGAATAAGTCACCATCAACACCAAAGGAATAGACCAACCAAAAGAAACCGAATCAACACAAAGGACCAAAAACCAATCACTAGCTTAGAAAGAAGATGAGGTGCTACCCTGCTTTGTCAATAGTAGAGTAAGTACGCCTACATGGTGTCCTTATTGAAATTCGGGAAACTTCCACCACCTCATCATCCAAATCTTCCAATTCAGTCATGGCCATAAGATATTGGCGGTAACCTAAATCAGTCTCATTCTTACTATTTGACGAATCATCGAAGGATTCAATGGGAGAACTATCCTTGCTCAAATAAGCTTGGTGGTATTTGTTCTTCCTCACTACCTCCCTCTTTAGCCTATCATACTTCTTCCCTATACCTTTAACCAATTCCTTCGAAACAATTCTTCTTATGAGATGATAGACACACTTGACAACATTCCATGTAGATTTCTTACCATCTTTTGTTTTCTTCCTCAGAGTTACAAGAACTTCAAGAATATCTTGCTCATTTTTGGGAATTCCCTCTTGAGACTCAAGGAGACTAAGTCTCCTAGACCTTCAGACTGGGCTGATAGACACACTTAGCTTACCCATTTTCACCAAAGTAACTACACAGGAAAAAGACACTACCAACAACATATGAACTCTATCAACTCAAGAACAACTATCTCAAACTATACAATTACTAAAAAAAACTCTACATGCTCCTCCTTAGATTCTCAACTCTTGAAGACATAAAATGGTGAGAGTAAAAAGTAGAAAATCTCCATTAAATAGAGCAATTAGAGAGTTCCTGCATTAATGTTCCAAGAAATCTTGTGTGAGAGAGTTGTCAATCAACTACAATTTTTAAACCTCAACCATTGATCACACATTGAGACAAATCAATAGATAATCAATCAGAGTGATTAATTATGATGAAGTTAATTGCATGTACTTGATTCCTTTCCCTAATAAAAAAAACCCAAGTGGATAGACACCCACTCTATTAGCATAATTAATCACATACTTAGCACTTGATAAAACCTGTCGTGTCATATTTATTTGCTCGCTCCTAGGAATTAATTTACTTTCAATTTATCACTACAAGACAGTAGGGAGTGATCATGATGTAACCTCAGAATATCAGCCTGTACTCTACTTTACTTCAATTTGACCTTCCCATGCGTACTAGCCTTTGATAGAATTGTTAGTTGCAATCAAAAAGCATTTCCCAAATCTCAAACACATGCCAAAAGAAACCAGTTCTAACATGGCACCTATTTTAATCTTAGTGTAGTCTCGACCAAATTTTAGCAGTAATTTATCTCAACTAAAGTCTATCAGAGCCATTAAAATATTCCACGTGGAAATCACCCACTTGCCCATCGAGAAACAAGAGATGCAAGTGGGCCCCTCACAGGATGGTGGGGAGTGGTCAGGATTGATCCATGTCATATGTTATCCACCGTTGATCTATTTTTTTCTAAATCTTTTTCCATCTCCAAAGTGTAATGGGTCTCTCCATGAAGCAGCATGTGTCATCTCACTTGCTAGCTCGTGACATTTTATAAGTATCAAGTAAAATTAGATGAGGTGATGGGGAGTGGTGGAGATTTGACCATGTCACCCATCAACCACCATATATTTCCATTTGATAGTTCATTTACCAATCACCAAAAGATATTAGGTCCACCTCATAAAGGCAACACATGTGCAATGTCTATTATCCCATGTGATTACTTCACCTCAATACAGAGGATGGACGGGTGTATAGAGAACAACCCATATGAAGACATATGTTGTGATACTAGTCGTTGATCTTTCTCAAATTTCTTCCTACTGACCCTTTGGAAGAAATGGTCCACCACCTAACACAACATGTGGCAACCACCCATCAGCCCACTCAAATGTTTTAATGAAGAATAAAATGAAGCAGGCGTGCGGGGAATAATATAGATTTTCCTACAATGATTGAGTCATCATTAAATAACCAAAATTTGTACACATGCCACAAATTTTAGTTTTAAAAGAGGGCCATTACTAGGAAAATGATGGTCAGGGGCATGAAGATGGGGCTTAAGGTGCTAGGAAAACATTAAAATCTAGTCATAACGTAGGAAACTTTTCACAAAGAATTTTAACCTTAAAAATAATGACAATAATTTAGAATGACCACAAGCACTGACCAATATTATTAGGACTTAGGGGCTAGTAAGAGAACTTGATGGAATAAATAGTGTCTTTAATGATTGAGAAACTGGATCAAAAGGTCAACAAGGAAATAGAATGCCAATCAGGGTTTTTAGACTCAAAGGTTATTTTGGAAGGGCTTGACAACACAAACCCTAAAACAGTATTGAGGAACATAACCCTAGGCCTAAAATGAGGGTCAAAGCCAAATATTGCAAAATTTTAAAAAATGGAACTAAAGAAAATTTGTAGGGGTTCCATCACTAGGTGTGTACATTCTTCAAGTAAGAGTTGATGCAAAGTAATTTGTTGGATTTTAGGGTGTTTTTGGAATATTCTAGATTGTGTTTAAGTGATATTTTTGTATGCGAATCATCCTTTTATTTGAGGACACATATATTTAAATTTTAATGGTGTTAACATAGGTTCAACTAACCTTGGGTGTTTACATTACTTGTGAAGTTTCTTTGGTACTTTTGGAAGTGTGGTGTGGCATGTATGAGTGGATTTAGGTCCTAGCTAAGGTTTGTTATGGTTTTCCTTCATTCCTTTCCACCACAAGAATGTTTTGGTGTCAAGCTAATTTGAATTTGTATGGTTGAGGTGGATAGTTAACCTTGGAGAATGTTTTCAAGGTTGAAGATGGTATAAATATGTTTTGAGTTGTTGAGGGATGACAAGATAGATGTGTGTGATGCAAATTTCAGAGTGGTAAGGTGTGAATTTGTGAAATGTAGTGCGAGCTTTCATGTGTTAGATTACTGAATGTAGTGAGAAAAAGGTGTCTACAATTATTTAGTAAGAATACAAAGGTGTTGGTGATGTTGTGGTGATTTTTTCTCTTGCATTGAGATGGATTTCTGATTTTAAGATTCTTCTTTATCTTCTCTATTCTAGCAGTGATTCTTTGGCAGTGTCCCATTCTTTCTTCTTAGCAGTGAACCCTTCTCTAGTGAGCCCTATTATATTTGGTGTTGATATTACTTTATATTGTGAGCTAATCCTCACTATACTTTTTTGCTTCTTGGGTCTCCACATAAATTTGGTGTTTCATTCAACATTTTGTTGCTTTGATTTTGTTTCTATTATCAACTTTCATGATAAATCAATCTAGTAGATTAAGGGTTAATTGATTTGATGTGGATCTGAATGTTTGTGAGGGTTTTGAAGTTTTAAGGTACATCTAATCTACCCCCTCTCTCAATTGTCTTGTGCATTCAAAAATTGGTATATAAGAGAAGGGTTCCTTGGAAGAAAGCTTAATTGCTTGATGTAGATATGGGATGGTGCACAAGCAAGATGTTCCTTTGTTTGGTGGATCAGATTATGCAATCTAGAAAACAAGGATGAAAGGTTTTATGGTTTCTCTTGGATTTGAAATCTATAATTCTATTGGGACTAGATATACTATACCTACAAATGGTCCGAGTACTAATGATTGGATCAAGGCCTATGAAAAAAATGGTAAAGCAAGGTGTGCTCTCATAAGCAGTCTTACTAATTCTAAATTAGTAAAAGCTATGAATCTAAAAATTGCTAGAGAAATTTGGATAAATATAGAAAGCATTTATGAAGGAGATGACAAGCTCAAGCAAGCTAAGATGTAGAATCTAAAGATCATGTTTGATACCCTGCAAATATCTGAAGATGAAAACATTACAAGCTATTTTTAGAAGGTGGATGATGTTGTCAATAACATCAAAGGTCTTGGTGGAGAACTAAAAGAAGAAATGGTGAATAAGGTACTCAAAAATCTTCCTAAATCATATAGTCATAAAGTTTCTACTATTAAGGAATACCAAAATTTGAACCAATATACTAGAGATTAGTTGTATGTGTAATACCAAATATTTGCAAGCTAGAATTTTATATCATATATCATCAATATGTTAGTTTCAAGAAAGAAAATAAAACAACATTCTTTATCAAATAATCCATTATGCTTCATAAACAACAACAACAACAAAAACTAATTGAAATCCTAAAAAGCATAGTGAATAACCTATTCCATAGTGGACTGGTGTCACTTTGTTGTGACAAGTGACCCTTTCCCAACCCTTGACTAGCTTGATATTGCAAATGATAATGGGAAAAATTAGCTCTCAATGTGAAGAAAGTAACTTTGCATGAATCGTGTCTGGATTGTTGAAGAATAAACCTTCTATTTATAGAATCTCAATTTCAAAGAGTTCCCAAAAGAGAGAGATGTGGGATAAAGATTTACCCAATTAGGAGCCACTTGTCACCTTGTGAATGGTTGAGGAATGTGCAATTTTTGGTCAGTGTACCAAAGAGAGGGAGATTTGAAATTTGAATTTGAGAGTTAAAAGATGAGTTTGACCTTTGCAAGAGACATGTAAGAGACATGTAAGACCTATTAAATTCTTTGTTGGATGTACATGTCAACTTTTTTTTGAATTCAAACTTGAGGAATATTCTCCAAAGATGCCTTGTTGAGGGAAAATGAGGATTTTAATAAATGAATTAAAATGCTTTATTTGTGCAAGTGGGAAAAGCTAGAGGATGTGATGGGTGATTAGATTAGATTAGTCATGGATTAGATTAACTTAGATGATGTTAGGTGATTTTGACCCATTTGACTTAGATTTAGGGATTTAAATTAAATCAAAAGGGAGATGAAAGGTGATTTCAGATTTAATTAAATAAAGGTTTGATTTATTTAAATAAAAGGATGATGACAGGCTTAAAATAAATAAAGTTAATTTATTTAATTTAAATATTTATGACCTTAGGAGATTGAATTCAATCAATAGATGGAAATGTTAGGATTTGATTAAAATTTGATTTATCTAATCAGACGAGTTAATGATAGGCTTAAATTAAATAAAGTTAATTTATTCAATTTAAATGGATGACCTTTGATTTATTTAATGAGTGGATGAATGTGAATGATGCTAATTTCTTATGTCTACATTTTTCCCCTCTTTGAAGCAATGTACTTGCTATGTTGGTTCAAAAAATAAACTTGTCATGATCAAAATACAAAAAAATTATGATTTTTTCAGATGCCCCAGCGGAAAGAAGTACACTGCTACATTGCCCTCTCAATAGATCGAGCAAAAAGATTCAATTTTGAGGGTCGATCTCATGATAAAGAGGTTCAAAATGGATGGTTATGATGATGATGCAAATGAGATGATTTCAAGATGCTTAGAATAACTAATCTATATTATCCTAAACAATTTAAAATGATGATGTGATATGCTATGATTATGCAATGGATTTTTTATGCAAATGTATGATTTATGAGATGCTTAGACTAACAGATCTATACTATGATGATGAACATGCATGTGAGATGATGTGAAGAATGTTGATGGTTTGTGGATGAAGGATGGATGCACTAGCGATGATGATTAAATATTCATGATGTGATGTTAGTGCGGAACAGAAGAAATGAGAAATGAGATGATGAAAAGAGGATCCAACAAGCCAAATTTATGAGAGATGATGATGAGAAATGGATGATTTTCTTATCAAGAATTGGGATTTTTAAAAGGGCTACTTACCTTATGTTTGATAATACACATAGATACGATGCATCAAGGTATAAAGAACTAGGATGGTGTTGTACCTAGTGCGATGGAATTTGACTCAAAAAGCAGATAGAAGTATTCTTGTTCACACTTGACCTATTAAATTCTTTGTTGGATGTACATGTCAACTTTTTTTTGAATTCAAACTTGAGGAATATTCTCCAAAGATGCCTTGTTGAGGGAAAATGAGGATTTTAATAAATGAATTAAAATGCTTTATTTGTGCAAGTGGGAAAAGCTAGAGGATGTGATGGGTGATTAGATTAGATTAGTCATGGATTAGATTAACTTAGATGATGTTAGGTGATTTTGACCCATTTGACTTAGATTTAGGGATTTAAATTAAATCAAAAGGGAGATGAAAGGTGATTTCAGATTTAATTAAATAAAGGTTTGATTTATTTAAATAAAAGGATGATGACAGGCTTAAAATAAATAAAGTTAATTTATTTAATTTAAATATTTATGACCTTAGGAGATTGAATTCAATCAATAGATGGAAATGTTAGGATTTGATTAAAATTTGATTTATCTAATCAGACGAGTTAATGATAGGCTTAAATTAAATAAAGTTAATTTATTCAATTTAAATGGATGACCTTTGATTTATTTAATGAGTGGATGAATGTGAATGATGCTAATTTCTTATGTCTACATTTTTCCCCTCTTTGAAGCAATGTACTTGCTATGTTGGTTCAAAAAATAAACTTGTCATGATCAAAATACAAAAAAATTATGATTTTTTCAGATGCCCCAGCGGAAAGAAGTACACTGCTACATTGCCCTCTCAATAGATTGAGCAAAAAGATTCAATTTTGAGGGTCGATCTCATGATAAAGAGGTTCAAAATGGATGGTTATGATGATGATGCAAATGAGATGATTTCAAGATGCTTAGAATAACTAATCTATATTATCCTAAACAATTTAAAATGATGATGTGATATGCTATGATTATGCAATGGATTTTTTATGCAAATGTATGATTTATGAGATGCTTAGACTAACAGATCTATACTATGATGATGAACATGCATGTGAGATGATGTGAAGAATGTTGATGGTTTGTGGATGAAGGATGGATGCACTAGCGATGATGATTAACTATTCATGATGTGATGTTAGTGCGGAACAGAAGAAATGAGAAATGAGATGATGAAAAGAGGATCCAACAAGCCAAATTTATGAGAGATGATGATGAGAAATGGATGATTTTCTTATCAAGAATTGGGATTTTTAAAAGGGCTACTTACCTTATGTTTGATAATACACATAGATACGATGCATCAAGGTATAAAGAACTAGGATGGTGTTGTACCTAGTGCGATGGAATTTGACTCAAAAAGCAGATAGAAGTATTCTTGTTCACACTTGACTTACATAAACCTTGCTAGGATGTACCTAACAAAGCAAGTATTCACCAAGTTATATTACAAGAACGTCCAACAAGCACAACAGACAAAAGGATAATGATCGTTGCCCCATTCCTTTCTCTCTAAATAATTTTGAGTAGAAATCATTGAGAGATCATTGGAATGAGTGCAATAAGATAAATCAAAAGAAAAGATCAAGTACACAAACAAGCCAATGTTCTTCATACCTTCAGCCAAAGGGATGTGTTTTGATAGGATAAGAATCCAATGTGATATCCAAAATGATGCCCATTGTCGGAATGGTATAGCCTAAGACATGCATTGTATATGATGATGATGGTTTGATAATTTGATTGATAGGCTATTGATATAAGGTTGATTCACATGTCTGAAAATGATCAAGAGTTTGATTTTGCATTTAAAAGTTTGTTGCTTCGATTTTGATTTTGTGTTTGAAGTTTGCTTTTGTTGATCGTTATGCTTGTTTCTATTTGTTTTGCAAAAGGGTGAGTGTGATGATTGATTTATTATGGATGAGATTATTGCAAGTGAGAGCAAATGGGATAGATGGACTTTTTCAAATATTTGGATGTTTTTTAGGCTATTTTTGGAATTTTTTGAGATTTTTACAAATGTTTTGATTTTTGATTTTTTAAATGTTTTTGTGTTTTATGAGATTTTATGAATGTTTTTGGATTTTTTTTTTTTGAATGTTTTTGGATTTTGATGTCTCAGGGGTTGATCAAAGATTAGCCTTGCCTACATTTAAGCTCAGAGATGACATAGTTCAGATAGCATGTTTTTGATATTTTTCTGAATTTTTGACCTATTTTTGGATTTTGATATGATTTGGATGTTTTTGGTTTTGCCGCATGATTTTGATGATTTGGATAAGGATGTGTGTGATGATATCAGTGCTCTGTTTGGGATTTTGCTAAAAACCAAGCTAAGGTTGATTGATCTGATTGATGAATTGATTATGATAACATTGTTGAGGATACACAACAACACAAGGATAGTGTTAAGCAATACAAGGATTTGGATGGATATCCCAAGTTGATGATGAATTGATTGGATTTGATTGATCATGACTGATGATGATAACATTGTTGAGGATGCACAACAATGCAAGGATAGTGTTAAGCAACACAAGGATATCCCGAGATGATGATTTTTTGATTGGATTTGACCAATTAGGATTTTGAAGCTTAGTTTGAAACAAAAGATGTTTTGGATGATTTGATGTGACATTGAAGCACACATTAGATGTGACTAATAGTGATTGTTTGGATTGATGTTCGATGAAAGATGAAGACTAATAAGGAATGTCTTCTCATCAAATTATGCCATGAGCTAGTGCTTAGGACTTTGGATCACAAATGCTTTGACCAATTTGATTTCACATTTTCCAATGTTTGGATCACCACATAAGTTGGAGGATATAGATCAAGAATTATTCCTAAAGCAAGATGTAAATTTTTGCATCCAGTGTTTAGCAATGTATGGAATGTCATGAATGGATGCCTAGATAGGTGTATGGATGAATGGATATGGTAAGCATGCAAAGGATTCCAAGGATTATCTTGTGATAAGATAAGGTGCTCAAACAAAGGAATGCTCATTTGGGTAATGCTACATAGCTTAGATAACATTAGATAGGATAGGATCAGTGATAATGACCCATGTGAAGATGTTTACTATAAGAAAGTGTAAAGTGTGCACTAAAGTTCATCAAGATCAAGATAACTCAGATTATGGATGCAAATATATGTGAAAATGGATTGTATAAATGGTACATGGATGAATGGATTTTTTATGGATAAGATGGATGGAATACTAGATTTATTATGGATGGAATGAGATGCTTTCTCCTGAAGTGGTGTACATAGATACTTGATTCTACACATGATGCCTGTTTGCCACGTTTTCATCATGGTACCTGTCCAAAGTGCCACCAATGCAATTTTCACTAGAGGATGATTTTTTTCTTTACTATTTTTAATCCTTTTTCTGATTTTTTTGGATTTTCATATTTTTTGATTTTTTTGGTTTCTTCTAAAAGATTCATGCTGACCCACTTGGTGGTGTTGATGTAGATGCTTCTATCATAATGTACCATCGATATCCTACCTAAAGAAGTTGTTTTGCCAAGATACATGCACTTGAGTACAAATTTTGAGATTTCTGATTTGCTTCATTGATATCAGAGTTGACTTTGTCTTTGTGTGCATATCACGATAGAGTAAGTTATAAATCCTTATGATGAAGGGTCATTTCCAATACATGGTCAATGTAAGAACTAGATATCATGTGTGTAGGCATGGATGGAGTGTGTTTAGAAATAAAATATGGGTCGGTTGACAGCTTGGAATCTTTAACTCTGCAAACTTGGGAAGATGAGCAATGATGGGTGGATACAAAAGTGTGCATGGAATTAGGACCATCTGCTTGATAAACTTTGTACATCGCTTGAAAAGCATACTTTTTCTTTTGTGGACATCCTTGATGGATACTATTCCCTCTTTTATTTTTCCCCATAGTTTCTTTGAATTATGGAGTTTGATAGGGATAATCATTCTTTGTATTCTTTGGTATCCATGTGTATTTGATTTGTCCATTATTCTTCTCAGCTTCTTTTGTTTTGATAATGTTCCTTGTGCTTTGATTCAAATCCTTCTTTTGATGTTGGTCCCAATTTGTGGATGGGGTGACGGTGGATGAAGATTCATGACATGGTTGGTTGTAGTATTAGCATCGGTTTCATCATAAGGACTCTTCATGCTCCCAATGTTGATGTTTGCTTGAGACATAGTTTCCCCCAGTATGGTGGTAGTAGCAACTTCATGCTTTGATTCTACTTGTTCTAAGAGCTCTTGTTTAGAATGCATTCTCTGATCAATGATCATTGTAGATGATATTTTTTCCATTTGCTACTCTCTTGACTCCAGAATATCCTATTCTATTTGATTTGTTTCCTTGAGTGGATAATGTTGGATATCCTCATACATGATGTCCTCAGTTTGAATTTGGGATATATCTGATCCTAATGTTGATAATTTAGTTTGACTCTAGGAATCAGTAACCTGCTCTTTTTGTGTAATAATGTCAGGAGTAAAGGAATCCTGTTCTGAATGAAGATCATCTACATGTCCATCCATAGAAAGCATCTCATGGGTAGATGTAGGAGTATGTGTTATGTGGATGTGATCATCATTTGCGACATCTTGTATAGATATGAGAGTGTCCATTAGATCATTTTAGTATCTTGGAGATACAAATTCTTGATCTTGAATGATTTCAGAGTTGCTTTCATCATGCTTTGGATCAAGTGCTTGACACAAGTCAGTTCCAAAGGATAGATTTCTTTCAAGGGGTTCTTGGATATCGTCATTAGTCATGGTAAGTGGTTCAATATCCTCTTGATATTTGAGTGGACTTGGATCAAGTGTCAAGTTGAGGATTCCTTTAGTATCTATAACCATGAGGTCAAAGTATGTCAACATGTCTTGGAAAGGACCATTGCTAGAACTTAGTGAAATATTTTGATCATGCTTTGGGATAAATTCTTGAGATATGTCCTCTAACTCATAAGGTGATGTAGGGACTTTTTCAACATGATCATTGGTCAATGGGTCATGGATTATGTCAATAGGATCAAATAATTCTAACACTCCTTGAAATAGATCACTAAAAAGTGGCTCTTGATGTATGGTGAGTTGATCATTGGATGGGGTAGAAACATCTTTAATGTGCTCATCAATTGAGATATTTTGAACATTGTTTTGAACAATTGTGGCTAAGAGATTGTTAATTTTTTCATCCATGGGATCAAGTGATGTCAACATTTCTTGAATTGGATCATTGTAGGGTATTGTTGGTGGCTATTGATCATGATTGAAAAGTGACTCTTGATATATGTTGATTTGATCATTGGATGAAGTAGACATAGCTTCAAGGTGCTTAGTGATGGATTGATCTTGATCCTTGTTCTCAACAGTTGTGGTGAAGAGATTGTCAATGCTATCATTGTCCCCAATAGTGATTACATTTTGATCAATCAAGTCTTGGATGAGTTTTTTGAGTTGAATACAACTTCATGTTGTGTGTCCCTTTGTTTTGTGAAAATCACAATGGTGCTCCTCGTTATACCTTGGTGGTTTAACTAGGGGTTCTTGATAGTTCCCATAGATGGGGAGCTTGATGATATTTTATTGTCTCAATTGTTGCAAGACTAATTCGATTGGTCTCCCTAGTGGTGTGTATTTCTACTTATTACCCTATGAGACTTGTACTTTAAATTGACCTTGTGGTGATTGATTTTGGAGATGTGGTGATTGATTTCGAGATGTGGTGATTGATCTTCGAGACATGGTGATTGGGTTTGTTGTTGATGTTGTTGATCTTGATATCCAACTTCTTGACATTGGAGATATTGTTCTTGATGCAGTTGTGGACACAACTCAATGATTTGATGACATGGATTAACCAATGGAAGAATGTATTCATTTTGGAGTGAAGATATCTCTTGGCTCAATAATTCAATTAGTTTGGCATGCGAAGAATGTTGCTCTAGCCAAATTTGATATTGATTTTGAATTTGACTCCCTTGTTTTGGCTTTTTTTCAAGCAGATTTGGGATGTACACTTGTGGTGTTCGCATGAGATCATCAAAAAAATTGATTTTGGACAATGTTCTGATTTGGGATGGTGTTTAGATTTTCCATTATAGGTTGAAATTGAACATTGTCTTGATTTAGGTAACTTTGATTTTGGATGGTGTTACCTTGACTTGGATCAATACATGGAGTTGTTATCATCTTGTTTGGAATTTGAACAATATTTGTATGATTTGCAAACATATCCATCCCAAAGTTTACCAAGTTTGGATTCAAAATGTTCATGTTTTGTAAAATTGTACTTGGTACATTCACATTTGGCATGTTGGGATTTTATGGGATGACATCGTTCATTTGATGGCTCGTGCATTGATTGTTCGGTTGATAGACTTGTAAGTTTGGATTTAAATGTACCATCGAGAAGAGTGTTCCAAAATTTTGACTAGGCATACTCACATTTGTTGTACCATTGAGGTTTATAGGAGATAATGATCCCGTGTATGGATTGTATAAATGTGAGTTTTGATAATCAATCGACATTGTCAGGTTTTGAAATTTCAATTGATTTGGATTACTCATAGTGTATGGAGCAATTTTATATTCATGTTCCTCTTGTGTTGAGGTCTAGTTTGGACCATAAAATAAGGATCAATTTTCAAGAATGTGGGAGGTGAACCTCTAATTCTTTGGATTGATCTAAACTCTAGGTACAAAAAAGAAAGTCTAAGATTTTAAGGATCAAAATGATGGTGATGAGATATGAAATATGGATGATTGGTGAATGATTGGAATTCTTAGGAAACCTTCAAGAGGATACTAAACTTTAGGACATGGATTGATGTTTGATCTGATTTTGCGATTGGTTTGATTTGATTTGGATAGTGAACTCATAAACTCTAAGAGGTTGGATGTTGTCCTAGACTAAATTTGTCCACAAGATGCTAATTTGACTAAGCATGAGAAGAAGGTTTCATCTAAACATGCCTAACCAAACAAGATGATTTTTTGATTGGATTTGATTTTTGTTTTTGGATAGTGAACTCATAAACCACAAGATGTTGGATGTTATCAAGGGATAGACTTGTTCACAAAGACCAATAATTTGACTAAATATGTGGAGAAGGATTCATCTACACACATAATCAAATGAAATGATTTTAATTTGGTTCGAATGATTTTCCCAAAGTTTAGCATGAGGGATTTTTTCAAGATTTCCAAGAATTGTTTGTGAGGTGATTTTGATTTTTATGTTTAGGAGATGGATGAAATTTTCAACTTTTATCCTAAGAGACTTAGAGAGAATTTGTTTACTAGACCAAGATATTGAAGAACACGCTTTTCTCTAAGAGTAGTTCAAACCAAAAGACCAATGTTTGTTCAAAAGATGATAAAAAGATAAACAAGCACATGTGTAGGGTTCAATTTGAGTTAATCTTGGTTAATGACTTGATTTTACCACAAACACACTTCTTGCTTAGTTTTCAAATTGAATGTCTATGTCTTAATTCCTTTTCGTTCCACAAGGTCCATTATGTGAAAATCAAGGTTTCAAGAGCATAGTTTCCTATTGTTGACTTTGGAATAAGCAAATTGAGATGTCAATCTCAGTGTTTAGAAGCTTTCTAAGGATAAGAACCCCTAGGGACAAGCAGTAACATGAAGACTTTTCAAAGGTACATTTATTCCTCCGAAAGGGTTTGAAATTTTGATGATTTGTTGGATGTTGGTTTCGATGTTTTGGATCCAAGCACTATGTTTTCAAACTAACTCACAAGCAATATAACATCCTAGCTCAATTGGTACATTTTTCTTGGTGGGCTTGCCTCATGCCCTTCGTAGTAGAAGAGATAATTTTACATGCAACCAAGGAAAAAATATAAAGGTATGTTAAGAATGAAGTCTTAACCCCTATATTTTAACCAAGATCGGGCATGGAAAGTAACTTCTTCAAATCTAAGTTCCAATGCACCACTTTTATAAACTTGTTGGATGGACTAGTTGGCTACTACAAACAAGGTTCTTAATGATGAGACATTGGGGACATGGCACCTTGCGAGCATCCAGCAAGCTACTAAAGGATTTAATCAATCCTACTAAAGGCACTTATAATTTTAAGGTAGTACCTTGTTCTGAAAGAAACTGTATGGATAAGTCCTACATACCATGAGGACTTGATAGTTTAGTCTTATCCATTTATATACCGGCCCAAATGAAAAACTAGATGGAGTCACCTTCAAGTTCTCCTTTTGGATGTGTCTCTTAGGTAGACCCCTCTAAAGGTAAACAACGCGAGCAAGCACATCCGTAGTTCGATCGACCTTCGTTTAGAAACAACGGGAGAACACACATGATATACCTAACTTACACACACAAGATTTGTTCAATTTTAGTTCCCAAAATGAAGTGTAGGAAATATTTTATGCAACTTAATGTCATCAAAAAAACTTTTGATTCTCAAGATTGTCGTGAAGTGCGAGAGAAGTGCATATGCCTTTTTAGATGAGATTATTTTGGGAAAAAGATTACAAAGCATAAAAGAAACATGTTCATTTTTTAACATGTTTCAAAGAAATTGTGAGTTCTTTTTATAGCACCAAATCAAATATGGAATTTTCCTTGTTCAATTTTAGACCAAATCAAAAAGATAGTGAGTTTCTAATGTTCATTTTTAGCCCAAATTTGAAAAAAAATCAATCAATGATTAATTTTAAATCCAAATTAAAAGTGAGTTGTCCTAAAAAGGAAAACAAAAGCAGGAAATGAATGTCTCAAGTCATTACAATAATCATTTAAAAGTGCTAAGTTCAATGCCCACTTTTCAAACTTAAATTTGCTTGTTATGTTCTTGGATCTTTCACCTTGCTACTCCACCATCTTCATGAAATCTATAAATTAGTTATTGACATATTCAATAAACAATTAAGAAAATAGATTATTCCAAGAAAACCAATGTTAAAAATTCACATTTTGTTAATTATGCCCTCAAAGATGATTGTAATAGTACTCAATCATCTAATAGTACTCAATCATCTGCCAACCTTTGTGATTCATTGTTTTTAGTAATTATTGTTTTCCTTTACAAAATCTTCAAATTGTCAGGTCTTAAATCATATACAACAATATCGAGATTGATAGAGAAATATAATATTAATGAGAAGTCTTCTTAACATTAAATAATAAATAAAAATGCCTAGGCTATGTAGAAAAATAATTTGCTGAGCTAAAGAAATGCATTAAATCTGCAACAACCTTCTTTCTAACAGAACTTGCACTCAACACCCACTTGACTGACTATCATGCATTAAATTGAACACCTACTTGCTATTCAAGGACATTGAAGCTCTTCCATCCTTCTCAAGTTCATTCTTAACACCCCAATTTGTTCCCTAATCTCCAAGTTGATATCCTACACAACAAAGGAAACTGAATACCCACTTGGTATTTTAATGCTTTCCAAGCTCTCTTGATGCATATGCTAATGATACATATGGCATTCAAAGAATTTTAAGCTCTCCTGAGAGATAGACCTCTATTGATTACCCAACCACTTGATATACAAATAGACTAATATCCTCATATACTGACATCAAACATTACTTTCTTGTGTAGAGATATTGAAATTTTGAAGTGTATGATAGTTTCTTTTCAATGCCATACAGCTGTGATTTTTAATGCTCGATAACTAATCCAGCTAATCTGCTTGACAAAATTAGAAACTTTGTGGAGGCTCCAATGCCACATTTTGTAGTCTTCAACATGTTGCCTGAATCCTCCAAATGGTTTGTATTTTTAGGTAAACAAGTACCAATTTGATGTAGCTTGTTAACGCTGATAGTTTTACACATGCTTCTCTTCCCAAAATGATGACTTTAATTTTGCAACTAGATATTTGAACCGGTCCTTGGCAACAAATGCGTTCCAGTAATGAATTTGGTCACTATAACGAGGTCATAAATAAAGCTTGCAAAGCTTTGTTTTAAATTTAAATTCCAAGGAAAAGGCTATATGCATGAAATTTATATAATCAATCTGGGTTATGGGTGATTCTACAATAGTGGTTTACAATTTTTGGCCAAACTAGACACTGAAATAAATTTTTTAAACTAACTCTTCACTTTCGAGCACCTATAGTGGCTAAACCGTGAGCAATTTGAAGATGATGCAAACTAGACTTTTGTGACATTTTTATCTATAGATCCTAAATATATTTTTTCAAAATTTTTGGAATTAGATTGCACCTTTTTTTCCATCTCCCTCGAAAACTAGTTTTTTCAAAAAACAATATTTTTAAAAAGTGACACTCACTATATAAAACATAAATTTTTTTCCACAAAGGATAAAATTCTAATTATTTTGAATTTAGAATTTTAACTCTGATATCTAGTGCTTCCACTTGGTTAGATATTTTTTTATTGAATATTTTTTCTTTAATAATGTTTCGAAGTCAAACCAATTACAATTCATACATAGCGTAGCTGTATAACACGTAACATTTTTTGTATGTATCAAAATTCAATTTTATTTTTTTGTTGGATCAAGGACTTCAATATATAGTGAACTCATATTTAAAAAAAATAAAATTGACAATCTTCTATTTTTCCACATGTGCAGAACAAAGAGTTTCATTTTCGGTGAAAAACCTATATTCACAAGAAATAAAAAATAAATATAATAATTATATTAAATTTATTTAAAATATAATTTTTGGGAAGCTTATAATAAGGACTACAAATTTACAAAAACTAAATTTTAAATGAATTCATTTGATCCCCCAAAAGGTAAATCAAAAGTTATTTTTTATCAGCATTTTGATAGGTGTAAAGGAGACTTCGTTATAGGTATGGTTTAAAACTAGGGAGGTTCTATTCAAGGGCATTTGATCTAAGATAGTTTGATCAAACCCTCTTCAATTGGAATGCTCTAAATGAAACTTTTAAAGGCTTAAATCATTAAATTTTCTAAAAATATGTGATATCAACAAAAAATAGAATCTCCTAGAAATTGTAAACTAGCTTTGTGGGATCACCCTTATACACAATGAAGTGGACTACCTGCTAATATTGAATCATTGTAATGAATTAGATAAAAACAATCTCTTTAAGTGATAGTATGAAATAATTATGATTTCAAAAAATCACGTGTAATGAAGAAAAGATTGTATATTGCCATTTCAATCCACCCTCTACATAATTTTGATTGCTGCACAAAAGCTTTATCATAACCTGGAATGAAAATGTTTACACTAAACATTAAATGATTGTCTAATATATATTCAAGATAGTATTCAAAGAGTCAATTTAGTTAGATATGTCTTCATAAGGCTATTAATAGAGTTATAGAAAATGCACATGAGAGACATAGAGGACAAAAAGGAATTAATGCACAACAACCAACTGTAACAATGTGGAAAAGGAAATCAAACTATTTGACAAAATGGGCTTGATCGTAGGAATTGCACAAGGATTCACACAAACTAAAGGAAATTTAGTCATTAATACAAATTGTTATCTTATGGACAGTAGTAATGGTAAGGTACACACAAAATGGGCTTGTGAAAAGGGCTCTAGAAAATTTCAAGCAAATGCATTTGGGAGGTATAAACCTAAATTCTGCAACCCCACAAGAAAAATCTGCAAGTAACATATGTATGTGAGATAAATGCATAGTAGGTGTAAAGTCAAGTTCAGTAACTTTTGCCAGCTTCAAGCCTCAAAAAGATATCATTCATGGAATTCCTTGATTGTGGGATATGCGCAAAAAAAGGATCTATTGAAAAGCCGTAAGAAACTTTCTACCAAATGCTATTAATATCCATAAAAAAAGATGCATAAGAAACCTTCAGGCTCATGCAATTGGCAGGAGTAAAGCCGAATTCCACAACCTTTTCTAGTCAGCTCATACCACAAGTAACATCCACAATCTTATACAAATAACCTACGCATGATAGGTAGATGCATAGACCTAGGTTTTGGAAACACATTATAATGGCATTTTTTAAATGATCAACTATGCAGGTTGCAGTCTATCATCTTTGCATTTATTGTCCAATCTATTTCACCCATTTATTGCAGTGTGGTATTCACGTAATCTTCTACACCTATTGAGCTACAAAATTCAACAATAATTAGTTATTTGTGACATTGGTAATAGTGTGACCTTCATTCTCATCAATCACCATGAAAATAAATTGTGAATTGTGACAGTGAGTATTAATGAATTGTGAGCTTCATAATAAATTATGACTATTCCAAGAATTTCAAGGGTCACACAATCATTCTTGGATGCTATTAATGTAGTGGTTGTGCCAACAATTGCTTCATCATGGCAGAGTGCAGAGTAAGGTGAATGGATATTGCCTGAGGCTGGCCTATTGCAATACGTATCTCACTAATTCATTGCATTCAAGATCTCCTTATAATTTCTTGTATCTTCCCATTAAAAGCTTTACATGTGCAAGTGTAAACAAAGATGTCTAATTATTGTGGGAAGAATTTGATGTGTATATGCTAAAGAATGGAATCTAAATTGAGAGGAAATAAACACATATTTCCCATTTATTCCGCCTATGGAAAGGTAGAATACAAACAGTAAACAAAGAAAGCAATATGAAACACTCAACTTGCAAGAGTAGATGGCAAACACAACTTTCTATTAACAAGAGAACATAGACAAAGCATGAAAAACAAATACAACAATAAATCCCCAACAGAATAGCATACTTCTTTTCCTATGCCAAAATGAAAGTATATTGATTTAGAGAGAAAAAAAATACAGATTAGTTAAATACAAATCTAATAAAGAGTATCCCTTTTCTTGAAAGGCTTCAACATCTATTCATGTTAAATATATATGGAATGACTAACCACTTAACAAGGCATTTCAATAAATCATTTTTTTTCTTTTAGAAAGCAAAATGGACCACCAACTAAAAATGAAATGCAAATCCAGTGCCCTCCTTCTAGTTCCATCTGTAATACCAAATATTTGCAAGCTAGAATTTTATCTCATATATCATCAAGATGTTAGTTTCAAGCAAGCAAATAAAACAACATTCTTTATGAAATAATCCATTATGCTTCATAAACGACAACAAAACAAAGTAATTGAAATTCTAAAAAGCATAGTGAATAACCTATTCTATAGTGGATTGGTGTCACTTTGTTGTGAAAAGTGACCCTTTCCCAACCCTTGACTAGCTTGATGTTGTAAATGATAATGGGAAAAATTAGCTCTCAATGTGAAGAGAGTAACTTTGCATGAATTGTGTCTGGATTGTTGAAGAATAAGCCTTCTATTTATAGAATTTCAATTTTAAAGAGTTTCGAAAAGAGAGAAATATGGGACAAATATTTAGCCAATAAGAAGAAGCCACTTGTCACCTTGTGAATGGTTGAGGAATGTGCAAGTTTTGGTCGATGTGCCAAAGAGGGGGAGATTCAAAATTTGAATTTGAGAGTTAAATGTTGAGTTTGACCCATGCAAGAGAAATGTAAGAGACATGTAAGAACTCTTAAATGCTTTGTTGGATGTACATGTCAACTTGTTTTTGAATTTAAACTTGAGGAATATTCTCCAAAGATGCCTTGTTGAGGGAAAATGAGGATTTTAATAAATGAATTAAAATGATTTATTTGTGCAACTGGGAAAAGCTAGAGGATCTGATGGGTGATTAGATTAGATTAGTCATGGATTAGATTAACTTAGATGATGTTAGGCAATTTTGACCCATTTGAATCAGATTTAGGGATTTAAATTAAATCAAAAGGGAGATGAAAGGTGATTTCAGATTTAATTAAATAAAGGTTTGATTTATTTAATTAAAAGGATGATGATAGGCTTAAATTAAATAAAGTTAATTTATTTAATTTAAATAAATGACCTTAGGAGATTGAATTCAATCAACAAATGTAAATGTTAGGATTTGATTAAAAATTGATTTATCTAATCTTATGAGGTAATGATAGGCTTAAATTAAATAAAGTTAATTTATTCAATTTAAATGGATGACCTTTGATTTATTTAATGAATGGATTTAATGAACTTGATTTATTTAATGAGTGGATGAATGTGAATGATGCTAATATCGTATGTCTACAGTATGGTTCTCTAATTGTTTTTGAAACGAGATAATTTACTAAATTAATGCAAAATTTGAGACTTCTTTTAAGGCTAGGAAATCAGAGAAGACTATGGAATCAAATTAGGAGGATCTCAATGTTGTGGAAGCTAACTTTGTGAGAAGAATGAGAAAGGGTACTAGTAAGTATAGAGGTAAGTTACCTTTCAAATGTTTTAGTTGTGGAAAAATAGGTTATTATGCTTCAAGATGTCCAAACAGAGCTTTGAATGACAAAAATAAGGAGAACAAAGGTAAGATGATTAAGAAAAGTTATTGTGTAAGAGAAGATGCAAGTATATCTGATGATGAATCTAATTATGGAGATGATGAGGATGGTGAATTGTTGTTCATGTCTTTAAAAGATGCAACTAATTCTGCTAACTCTAAGAGATGTGTGAAGGAAAATACTCCAGAAGCAACTATTAATACTGAAGGCACCTTGGTGTTTTATTTTCATGCTAGAAAAGAGAAGAACTACTAGATCATTGAAAGTGGATGCTCTAATCATATGACTGGTGATAGGAATACTTGTTTTTTAAAATTGAAAAATATGAAGGAGGACTGGTTAGGTTTGGTGATGATACATTTGGTAAGATATGTGGAAAAGGTTCAATCAATTTTGATGGAAAACATAATATTGATGATGTTGTTTGTATTAAGGGATTAAGGAATAGCCTGAGTATTGGAAAAATGTGTAGTAAAGGATAAAATCTTATGTTTTAGGATGATGGTTGTGAGATCAGAAAAGGCTCTGGAACTATGGTTGTTCTTGGAAAAAGGACAAATGGAAATGTATTTTAGCTCAAAGGTGCTTGTGGCTATTGTTTCATGACTCAGATCAATGAGAGTTGGCTATGGCATAGAAGAATATGTTACATAAATTTTGATAACCTAGTGAGAATAAGCTTAGTTCAAGTTGTGAGAGATATACCAAATATTACAAATCCTATCAATGTTGTTTGCAAGGAATGTCAAGTTGGAAAGTAATCAAGAAGAAGCTTCAAAGTCAAAGAAAAATCTTCTACTAGACTATTAGAATTGGTGCATATAGATCTTTATGCTCCTACTAGAGTAAGAAATATTCAAGGTGAAAAATATTTCATGCTACTCATTGATGATTATTCTAGGATGACATGGGTTACTATTCTTGAAGAAAAATCAGAAGGTGTAGATAAGTTTAAAGCATTTAAAGTTATGGTTGATAATGAATGGACATGAAAACCAAGTTTTTGAGGTTTGACAAAGGTGGAGATTTCACCTCTAATGAGTTCACTATATTTTATGAGAATCATGGAATAAAGAGGCATTTATCTACCCTTGGGACTCCTCAACAAAATGGAGTGGTTGAAAGAAAGAATATAATTGTTCAAGAAGCCACAAGCAAAATGATGAAAGAAGCAAATCTACCAGAATTTTTTTGGAGAGAATAAATTCATACTCTTGATTACATACTTAAGAGAGTTCAAGAAATAGAAAAAAACACAAAGACTACCTATGAGCTATGGTATGGAAGGATTCCTACTACCGAATACTTCAAAGTGTTTGCAACAAAATTCTATTTCAGAAGAGATGAAGAAATATTAGGAAATTTTGATGCAATATTTGATGAAGGTATCTTCCTTGGATATTCTACTAGAAGTAAAGCTTACTGGTGCTACAAAAAGAGACTAAGAAAGATTGTTGATAGTGCATGTGTCAAATTTGATGAAGACCTATAAAAGAAATCAATGGTAATAGATGGATATGAATCATATTAGTCTTCTTGCAAAGAAAAAGAAAAGGATAAAGAAAAAGAAGTGCATATTGAATAGGAAGAAACTTTAGAAAAGGTTCCTAATACTCCTAAGTATGTCCAAAAGAATCATTCTAAAGAATATATAATTGGTGAAAAGAACAAAGGTGTACTAACAAGAAGGAAATTGATTGAAGAATAGGTAAATCTATATTTAGTTTCTAAATTTGGACCAAAAACAATGATTGAACCATGCAAGGATGAGTATTGGATGAAGGCTATGGAAGAGGAACTAATGCAGATTGAGAAGAATTAGACTTGGGAACTTGTCCCAAGAGCAAAAAACAAGAATGTGATTGGAACTAACTGGGTATTCAAGAACAAACTGATGAGAATGGATAAATGGTAAGAAATAAGTCAAGGCTTGTGTGTAAAGGTTACTCACAACTAGACGAAATAGAATTTGAGGAAACATTTTCTCTGATGGCAAGAATGGAAGCTATCAAGATGTTTTTGGCTTTTTCACCACATAAGGATTTCAAAGTTTATTAAATGGATGTGAAGTTTTCTTTCATGAATGGAGAATTAGACAGGAAGAGGTATACATAGAACTACCATAAGGATTTCAATGATTAAATAAATCAAATATGGTCTACAGATTGAAGAAGAAATTATATGGATTGAAGCAAGCTTCTAGAGGTTGGCATGCAAGGTTAGATAAGTAATTTCTACAACAATTATTCAATAAAGGTAATGTAGATAGCAAACTTTACTTCAAATTTGAAAAATATAAAATCTTGATTGTGGTTGTGTATATTGATGACATAATTTTTGGAGGTAATGAAGTTATGTGTAAGAGATTTGTAGAAGAGATGCAGAAAGCATTTGAGATGTCTATGTTTGGGGAGATAATTTTTTTACTTGGGATATAAACAAATTAGAGAGATAAAGGTATTTTCATTTCACAATCAAAGTATGCCAAGGAAATGTTGAAGAAGTTTGGAATGGAAGATTCTAAAATGGTATGTACCCCTATAGTTACTGGTTGCAAGATGAGTAAGAATGATGAATCTCCTAAGGCTGATCACAGCAAGTATAGATCAATTATAGGAGGAATTCTATACCTAACTACTATTAGACCAAATATAATGTATGTAGTCTATCTAATGTAGGAGCATCTAGTGGTGTAAGGGCAATCTTGCATCACCCAAAAATAGTTAAATTTTAAGTTTCTTAGTTTTAAGATGTTTTTACATTTTTGGATACCCTTTTAGTCATAATGAAATTCCCAATTTATGGTTTTTATTTTCTATTCCTGGGTTGAAAGATATTGCAGTTTTAGTTTCCCAAATTTGCACCTGAAAATCTTTCGAGTTAGATTTGAGGCACTTAGAGTTCCTGGATCGGCCCTGAAACATGTTGAAATAGGAATAGTGGATTTTGAACGCATTATTGACTTTGATACCTTTCCAACGGTTCAAACGGTTCGCGAATCAGAGTCTCAGATCAAAAGTTATGGCCCCGAAAAGTTAGCGCACTTTCTAGAAGATACAATTGCAAATGTTCTTTTGAAATTTGAACTTCAAGTTGTAATTTTTCGGCACCAAACTGCCTAAACTCAAAATTTGAATGTTGTTTTGGCTCCAAACTAAAGAGGAGCTCTATTTATGGGTAGGTTTCTAATTTTTGGGTAACTTTTTGGGAACAAGCTCGCATATTGCGAAAGGGTGATTCTGTAGTTTTCTGTAACTTGCATGTGTTGTAGAACTTGAGGATTTGAGATCCTCTACATGAATGAAGCTCAATTTCTTGAATAATAAAATTATTCTCTTATTTTTTGGGTTATTTTCTAAGTCTTGGGTTGCACCCTCATCAAGTGGTATCAGAGTGGGTTTTCTTGAGCATGTGGACAAATCACCGATCGTGAGGTAGTTCGCACCAGGACTGTGGTTGTGGGTCGAGGTCAAGAAAGATGCCTCCAAGAGTGATGCTTGGTAGGCGTGGTGGTGCCAGAGGTGGTCGAGGCGGCAGAAATGTTGGTGGCAGCCCTCCAAAGACAGATTGATGCGTTACAAGAGCAATTGAGAAGAGGGTTAAACCCAAGGGAGGAAAGTGAGGATGAAGGAGAGGAAGAAGGTTCAAATGTAGAAGAGGAAGAAGAAGAAATTGATCAAGACCAAATGCGGCTAATAAGGGCCATTTCGAAGATCGGGAAAAGACCCAGAGTAGAAGTCCCCAGTTATTCTGGAAGTCTGAACACAGAAGAGTTGATCGACTGGATCAATGAGCTAGAAGAATATTTTGAGTATGAGGAAATAGAGGACCCAGATCGGGTTAAGTTTGAAAAAATGAAGCTGAAGGGCCATGCCAGTATTTGGTGGAAAGAGGTCCAGTTGGAAAGAAATCGAAGAGGAAAAGGAAATATCACCAGATGGGATTACATGGTAGAGAAACTGAAGAAGCAGTTCATACCAATGGACTACGAGTTAGATCTATTGAAGAAATTGCAAGGGTTGAAGCAAGGAAGTAGATTTGTGAAAGAATATACTATAGAATTTCACAAGATAATCATCAGAATGGGCCACACAGAGGCCAATAAGGAGAAGGTAGCCTGATATCTTAATGGGTTACAACCAAGCATTCAGGAGGAGTTAAGCCTAGTCAAAATGACCACCATTGAGGATGTGTATCAGTTTGCTCTGAAGGTGGAAGAGAAGTTGAACAAAATATTTGGGGTGTGTGCAAGAAGTTGAGTCCACCTTTTGGCCAAAAAGTGGAAGTGTTTTCCCTGATTTTCAATATTTGACACATTTGACCTTAAAATTTGAAGCACTTAGAGATGAAATCTTTGAAAAAGTCACTAATCATTAAATGTAGTGCTTGGAGTCTAGTTTCCAAATATGTAATTTATTTCAATACCCAGATTGTACAAATTGAGTTTCAATAGGCATTTCAAAAAACCACTGTTTAAAAGTCATTTTTTTTACCATACCATGCATGTGTACGACATCCATATTTTGACTTAAATTATCGTATTTTTCTAAATCCTTTGGGGAAAAGTTTTATGACTCACTGAACCTTGGTCTTGATATTTTTTTGTAATTTTTTATTGAATTTTTTTTTTGTTAATTTTTTATTAGGCAGATTTGTTGTTTTGAAAAATTGTCATGTATGACATGCATGACCTAAACTTATCATTTTTTTTTTTTTTTTTCAAATTGAAAAGAATTGTCTGAAGTTTTCTCTCATGCAATCCGTTTGTCAAAATGTTATGTTGATCAAAATTTATTAAAATAGTAAAAAACTCTGATATTTAAAGTTTATGGACCAATTTTATTAGAAATTAATTGAAAAATAGAAAAAATAATTCAATTGCAAAACAAATTACATATTTAGAATCTGCATTGTTTGATCTAAAATGGGTTTTAATTTCGTCAGAAATTTTTTGAAAAAAGGTCCTCAGCCATATGTCCAAAGTCGATATTTTTCTTTGACATTGTTAGGGCCTTCAATTTGCAGGTCAAACCAGGTTGAAGGCTTAGGTTCGGACTTCCAAAGCTTTTCCCGAACCGAAAACCTTGGCAAGAACCCGCCCACAATGCAAAACAAAATTCAAATTTAAAAAAACAGGATCCCAATTATAAAACGGGATCCCATTTAGTAATAAATGAGATCCCGTGCTATAATCGGGATCCCGTTTCTATTTCGACCATTGTAAAGGTAACGAGATCCCATTTATAAAACGAGATCCCGTTGCGTTTACAATGGCTCCGACACTCAATCTTAGTGAACGGGATCCTGATTATAGAGCGGGATCTCATTTATTAGTAAACAGGATCCTGTTTAATGATAAGCAGGATCCCGTTTTATAGACAAGATCCCGTTTATATTATTTAAAAATACTGTGCACAATTACTGTCAAGTCTGCAACTTTGCAACTTCACATGTATGGCTGAGAGCAATAAAAATCAATTATTTTTCATAAGTTATTGTATTTATAGGTGGTCAATTTGATTTTTGGTTGATTTTATCAAAGGGAGCATCATCTACACCATTTTTGAAGTGAAATTTGCAATATGGATTGAATTTTTCAAAGGAAGCATGAAGAAAACAATTTTTAAAGTGGAATTGTGATAGTTTTCTATTTGTTTTGAGGAACACAAGAGGAAGAATTTTTCCGTAATAGGTATTCAACTTCCAATTTGGATTGAATATTTTGAAGTATTTCACTATTAACATTCATTTGTGCTTGAGAATTTTATAATTATGGGAGATAAATTTCATAATAAGAGAAGAAAGACATTGACTCCTCAAGAAGTTGAAGCAAATAAAGAAAAAGAGAGACAAAGACAAAGACAAAGAAGAATAAGAATAGAATCAGTGAACGATGGTGGAGCAACCAATTCAACAACTATTGAAGATGAAAACATTGAAGATACCATAGTTGTAGATGAAGCTAATTTGCAAGGAGTCAATTTGGAGAAGAATATGATTATACAAACAAGTCCTACTATGTATTCAAATCCCTCTTTGAATGCTATGGAGAATGTTTCAATATACACAAATCCAGGTACGTCTTCAAATCCACATGTTAGTGAAATGGTAAATTTGTTTGTAGAAGATTTACAAGATGCTAGATATAATGATGTTGACATTGACTATATTCAAAGAGATGAAACTTTTATAGAATTTGTTGAAAACAAAAAAGAAAAATATTTTGTTGCAAATGAAAATCAAAATGATCATTTTCTTGAAAATGAAAACAAAACATATTTTTTGATGAAAGCGAAAATGAAAATGAAAACCATTTTGTTGATGAAAATGAAAATGAGAAACTGTTTTTGTTAGTAATGAAAATGAAGATGAAATGAAAATGAAAACCATTTTGTTGATGAAAATGAAATTGAAAATGAAAATGAAAACTATTTTGTTGATGAAAATGAAGATGAAAATCTAGAATGTGATGTTGAATTGAATGAAAATACTTTTTTTAAAATTGGAAGTGGTGTTTTCCATAATCTTCCTGATCAAATTTCTTGGAGGCAAATAAGAACACATGCGAATAGAATATACACCAAATTCTTTTATAGTAAAAAAATTGCATTTCAATGTCGACTAATGATGCAATTGATGAGAATGCAAAAAAAGAGGAAAGTAATGAAAAGGTTAGGATTTTATGGTAAACCAAAAAGAAAAGATCAATCATTAAAACATGCTATGTCTACTATTGCTAGTGCCATTCAATCTATTGGGAAAAATAGTCGATCTAAAGATAAAAACGCAGCATGAAGAGCTATAACTACTGCTATAGTCAATAAAACAACTTTGAATAAAAGAATGGTAAGCAATATTAGTGAAGTTTTAAAAATGCATCCTAAAACATTACTAAGAGCAGCAAAAAGAAGAGAAAGTATAGAAAATGATCCTATCAATCAATGTTGGAGTTTAGTGGAACAACTGCTCGAGGTATGATATAAAATTGAGTGTTGAAATTAAATCTTTGTCGAAAAAATATTGGCATGATAATACTAGGGTTTAGTCTAATGCTAGAGATGTTTTAAAATTAAGGGTGGGGTCCAAAGTCCATGATCCTCACCCAAAACACCTATTAGATACAACACAAACTCAATTTTATAGAAAATTTTGTAGCGATTTAGTGTTACCTGGTAATATTAAAATAAGTCAAAGGTCTTTTGAAAAATGTAAACCCTGGTATGTAAAAATTAATAAGCAACTAATATCTTGTTGTTGTAAAATACATGTTCAATTTCGTTATTTTTATGATGTTTTTCGATATATACGTTGTACCTTGCATTCTAACATGATTATAGGATTGTGGTATTAGGTATGCCTTTTGAATCAATAAAGGGATTTGGCTGGGTTGTTTTGTGAAAAATCTAATGATAAATTATTTTATTTAAGTTCTTGTATTTACGGACAATGCATTAAGCTACTTGGGAAATCTTTCAATTTTAGAAATTGTTTGCATGAAAGTGTTGATCATGATTTTGGACAACAATTAGTAGGCGATCAAAAGATTTAGGAATATTACACTATTCTTTAAAGATGGAAAAATAGAGGCGTTGTGATTTAGTTAAGAAAAAGTTGCATGCATTTATAGGTGAATTTAATAATAAAATTGTACCAAAATATGTTATGCACTCTGAACATGCTCGATGGCTTGATGGCCAATTTTGCGCATGTAGAAACACATTTCCAATTGGTACTATACTTTCAGTGATTGATTTTGTGGAGAATTATACTCTTGCTCCACAAGAGGAAATTCAATCTCAATATTATAATTCTGTGCAAGTAGCTATGTTTGTCCATATTGTTTATAGACATGTAGATGATAGCACTAAGGATGATAGAAATTTTTTGAGGGAGTATCATTTTTATTTGAGTGACAATCGGTTACATTCATTAGAGTTTGTTCAATATTGTTTTAGTATATTTTATAGAAATTTAAAAGAAAGAGGAATCCATATGAAAGAACACCTCATATGGTCAGATAATTGTACGGGGCAGTTAAAAAATGCTAGAATGTTCTATTGGTTAAGTAGGGTTCACAAGGAACTTAATGTCCAACATATATGGAGTTTTTTTGAAGCTGGGCATGGTAAAGGAGAACATGATGGAGCTGATGCGTGTGTCAAAAGAATTCTTGCTAGAGAAAAATTAAAATTCGAGGATTCAGTAAAATTTAAAAATGCACATGAGATTGTGGATTGGTGTAATAGAAGATTATCTGCACCTGGTTAGAGTGATTACTCTACAGTTCATCGATTCTTTTGGTTGGTGGAAGAAGAAAACATTGTATCTAGAGTTGATTGTGAAAAAATTAGTGGATCTACTAAATGGCATTCATTTAGGAGTGCGACAGCAAGCACATGAACTATTTGGACAAGAGATCTTGCATGTTTTTGCCATTTTTGTATCTCAGAAAATTGGGAAGCTTGTGAAAATACAGAATGTGTTGAACAGTGGTAGCAAAGATCGTTGACACCTGTAGAAGCACATAATCAATATGAAAGAACTATTGAAGAAAATGATCAATTGTTTGCATTTGAAGATTATGATCATGTTTCAGACCTTGTACAAGAAGGTAATTTTAATTTAATTTATTTCATTTTATTTTGCTTTATTAAGTTATTTTTTAATACTAAATTAGTTATATGGATATGCACAAGTTATTAAATCAAATTTTGTTGGCAAGACATGTGTATGCAGTTATTGCACCTGAGGGGAATGAAGAGCAAATAGAATATTGGTTGATTTGTTGTGTGGAAACTAAACATAAGTTGTTAACACCTCGAGAAGATGATGATGGCTTTCATTATCCAATAGGTACGGTGATCCCCTTAAGACACCTCCTTAAGCAAATTTTGATAACAATTTTTAGATCCCCTTAAGCAATTTTTAGAACAAGTGTTTGATCCCCTTAAGTAAATTTTTAGAAGTTATTTGATGGTGGTTTTTGAACATGTTTTCCAATAGGATTGGTGGTGGTTGTTGGCACTTGGCTATGAAAATACTTGAGAAGAAATAATGGTCTACCTGCATTCGATCTTGACTATGAAACACATAAAAAGATTATGCATTATTCACATTTGGTGGTGGCAACAAATACAAAACTAGAGCGCTATCATGGAAGACGTTCAAAAAAATTACTATGGTCAATTTCTATGGAAGAGCATGAGGAAATCATAGATGAATTGCAAAAAAGAGGATGCGGATGGTACAATGGATTAAGTAAATACGAGGTAAAATATAGTTTTGAGTTTTATTTTGTCCTTTTTAAATATATTAAATACATGTTTCGACATTGGTCAAGTGTGTTATTAGTTGAAATTGGTTTAAATTGTTCTTTTATATATCCTTAAGGCATAATCACAAAAGGATCTAGTCCATGCAGATTCAACCTAGACAACATGGAATACTTGGTAAAAATAGGTAATTATTAATTAAATTATATTTAAATACATGTTTTGATTACATATTGATATTATTTGTACATTAATAGTTAAAATTTATTTATTATCCTTTTTTGTATCCTTAAGTCATCATTGCATTGATCTCATTCTTTGAAACCAAAAGGAGAGGATGC
>VDFB02047397.1:54649971-54670143 GCA_007258455.2 Sequoia sempervirens
ACAAGATGGCTTGGGGGATCTACGTCTAGTGAGGTCCTAGGAGAAAATGACATGGCTTAAGTGAATAAAATTTGGTGAACTTTCCCAAGGCAACCAAATTTCATTAAGAGCCTTTAAAGAAAAAATGATGGCTTTAGGGTTTAGGGTTTAGACTTTAGAGTTTAGGGTTTAAGGTAATAGGATAGCTTAAGGGGATCTACATGTTGCAAGATCCTAGGAAACAATTACATGGCATAAGGTAGTGAAATTTGGTGGAGTTGCCTAAGACAACCAATTTTATTAAGAGCCTAAGAAAAAATGATGGCTTTAGGGTTTACGGTTTAGACTTTAGAGTTTAGGTTTTAGGGATTTAGGATAACTTAAGGGGATATATGTAGTAAGATCTTAGGAAAAAATTACATGGCATAAGGGAATGAAATTTGGTGGTGTTGCTTAAGGCAACCAAATTTCATTAAGAGCCTAAGAAAAAATGATTGCTTTAGGGTTTAGGGTTTAGACTTTAGAGTTCAGGGTTTAGGATAATAGGATAACTTAAGGGGATGTACATGTAGTAAGATCCTAGGACAAAATTACATGGCATAAGGGAATGAAATATGGCAGATTTTCCTAAGAGAACCAAATTTCACTTTATGGTGTTGGGTAGGGAAAAATGAATGGTTTAGTGTTTAGGGTTTAGATTTTAGAGTTCAGAGTTTAGGGTTTACAAAACTTAGGGTAAAGTTTTAGTGCCCCTTGAAATATTTAATGAACTTGCAAGTTAGTGAAGAAAATTTTCTTGTAGAATAGTTGATTGAGATCTACTCTTGTTTCAACTAACCAACCCGGATCATGAAATCTCATTCATATTATAATCTTGCACGATTTTATTATTGTTAAATTTGGTTGCCTTGGGCAACTTCACCAAATTTTAAGAACTTCTTTGATCCCTTTAAGAAATTGTCATATTGGGACCCCTTAAGAAATTGATTTATGATTTAAGGTGATAGGATGGCTTAAGGGGATCTAGATGTCTAGTGAGGTCCAAATTTAGTCATACTATAGCCTCGTTGGTTCTATCTAGCTCTGGGTCAAAAGTGTTTACCGCTCTAATAAAAAAAAGTTAATATGATGTTAAAAAAGAATCAATCTATACATATCACAAAAATAACAATAATCTTAAATGTAACCCATACTCTAACAATAATAGAATGCTAAATGATCCCCACCCCTAACCATATCCTAATTGAATTGCAAACCTAATTGAAACTTAATTTAAATTTACTTATAGGTAATCTTAAAATGTATTCCTATATATTATGTTATATTTAAGTTAATTTATATTTATTATTATAATTATATTAATATTTATTATATATTCCTAATTATAGCCTAACTATTTACTACAAACCTAATTGAATCTTAAGCCTAATCGTCATTAAAACCCCAAGTAAATTGTAACATTACCTATCCTTAATTGTAATCTTATATTATATTTTATGATATTAAATATTTATATTATTTAATATATTATATTAAATATAATATATTAAATAATATAAATATTTAATTATATTTCTTTTATATGAATCATCCTCCTAGATCTCTAAATTGTAATAATAGCATGTAGTTCCTCCAAACTATCATGATGTACTTCCTCCCTTTCCCATGTAATAGGTGTACCTTGTAGGTGTTAAATGGTTCCATCTTGGTCTCCTTATTGGTGCATTTCTATCCTTCCACATAAATCTATATAGTATCAAAATATAGGTAATTTTATGGTTAAATTGAATCTCTCTTAATTGCTAAATAATCCATTATGATTGAGAATGGGTGGATTATTATCTAGGATCACATCTTAAAAATCCTATAGAGGTCACATGTGGTATGTTTTTCTTAATACATATATTCCCATACAAACCTCTTTCCATGTATTATCAACTCTCCTATATAATAGACACCTTACTAGATTTAAATTTCATCTGATATATATGTACCCAAGTGTTTCCAATTGGAATTGCTATAATTATACTTTTATGTGGCATTTCTAGATATTCAAAATAGTTTTCATAAATCTACCAAATAGACCATTCTTAGGCATTGATTTCCATAATTTTAGGTATGTCCAATGAAAGATTAGGAGTCCTAGAGTTCATAAATTTCAAAATGCTTTAGTGTTATGGGTTTAGATTTTATAGTTTAGGGTCTAGGGTTTAGCAAACTTAGGGTGAAGTTTGGGTGGCCCTTGGCATAATTTAGAGTTGCAAGTTAGTGTCAATTGGAATCGGATTGTACGTGTTTAGATTTATGAATTTGTTAACTAAATTTGCAAACAAACATCAAGATAAACTTTATGAATTTTAACCATTCTTTAACATATTGATTTCTAATCTAATTATAATTTAAAATTGAAACTAAAGTTTAATATATATCATTTTTTCCATACAAAGCAAATAAAATTTAAAACATTTAAGCAATGTGAATGATTTTTTTTGAGCTCGAAATTACCTAGTTTTCAAAATCAAAATGATTTGTTCAATTCCAATTTAGGGTTTTAACAAAAAAATTTGTTCCAATTCAATTTAGGGTTTAGGTTTACACAATTAGGACAGTAGAATTTTTCATTTCAATTCAATGGGGTTTTCAAATTCAATTTTTCGTTTGATTTGAATTCAGGGTTTGAAAAAGCTCGATTTGGATTTGTAAATGCGATGTTTTATTTCATTTTGATCTCTAGGGTTTTGAAATGCAATTTTTTTTGTTTTGTTTCAATTAGGGTTTTCAAAATCATTTTTTTTTTGGGTTTAATTGAACAATTTAAGATTTAAAAGTTAAATTTTGTTTCTAAAACACAATTCAAGGTTTTTTTTTCATTTTCATTAAAAAAAATTTAAGTTTCATTGCAAGTTTTCGTCTATTTTTACAATTATTGAATTCTACTATAACAATTAAAAAAATGATTAAAACGTGACATAAATTAAAAAAATACATACTAAATTAACTTATTTCTTTTAAAATTTCAATTCAAAATTAAAAATGTAAAAAAATGGCGTTTAGGTGGGGTACCTGTAGCTGGTCGTGGGGTCGCTGTCGCCAACACTAACTTGGGGTCCTGTCCGCAGAGCAGTGAAAACTATTCTTTTTAAAAAAATAAATAGCAATATAAAATGGGATCCCGTTATTTATAAATCGGGATCCCGTTATTTATAAATCGGGATCCCGTTATTTAGAAATCGGGATCCTGTTTCTTAGAAATCAGGATCCCGTTCTGTGTCCATTGGTTCGAAGTCCAATGGGAAATGGGATCCCGATTTTTAAAAAGTGGGATCCCATTTTATCTCAGGCTCGGGATCCCGAAGCATAACGGGATCTCGATTTTTAAAAATCGGGATCTTGTTTATTAAATCGGGATCCTGTTTGTTTGATGTCGATTTCAATTTTTTGGCTAAGGAAAAAAACTTCCACGTTTCGTGGACTCAACTTTGTGCACTTACCCTTTGATGACAAGCAAAAAGGACGAGGAGGTCAAAGTGGAAGGGGCAGTGGAAGACCTTCAGGAAGCCAAAATGATGATGAAAAGAAAAGTGAAGATGTGGGTACCAGCCAAAGCCAAAGGAATGACAACTTCTACCGCCCTCGTGATCAAAATAGTGGTGATCAAAGAGGTAGAGGATGAGGGAGATATGGACAAGGATCTGGAAGAGGTGGTTTCAAAGGAACGTTTTTTCAATGTGGTGAAGAAGGGCATCAAGACTATGAATGTCCACAACACTAAGGAAGGGCAGACAAAAGGCCAGAAGGACATGGAAGGGTTGCACATGCAGATCAGGAGGCCCAATCTGAACATTCAGATAATGCTAAAAGGGGAGAAGCCCTAGTGATTAGGAGAGCCCTAGTGACTGAGGAAAAGGAACCAGAATAGAGGAAGAATTTGTTTCGCACAAGGTGCAAGTGTGAAGAAAAATGTTGTGATGTCATTATTGATGGTGGGAGCACTGATAATCTGGTGTCAGAAGAGATGGTCACAAAGTTGAAGTTGAAGAGGGAAAGGAACCCACATGCATATCGGATTGCCTAGTTGCAGAAAGACCACAAAGTTTTGGTCAATGAGCAGTGCCTAGTAAAGTTCAAGATCGGGATCTACCATGATGAGGTACTCTGTGATATCATCCCCATGGATGCATGTCACATGTTGTTTGGGAGGCCATGGTAGTTCGATAGGCGAGCCATACATGATGGCCATGCAAACACTTAGTCCTTGACAAAGGATGGGGTTCATCACAAGTTGAAACCCTTGAAGGAGACCGAAGAAAAGGTATGCAATAGTGCTAGAATTTGTTATGTAGATGGAAGAATATTTTTAGAAGGTATGAAGCATGAGCATGTGTGTTATGCATTGATTCCTAGAGTGAGTAAGGAGGATAGTGAGAATGTTCCAGAAGAAGTTTATGGGATGTTGGATGAGTTTCAGGATATTGTTTCTGATAATGTACCTGATGGTTTACCACCAATAAGGAAGATCAGTCATCAGATTGACTTGGTTCCTAGAGCTAGTTTTCCAAATAAGGCAGCTCATAGAATGACTCCAGCAAAAAATGAGGAGTTGAACAAACAAGTTCAATAGTTGTTGAGAAAAGGTTTGATATGGGAGAGTTTGAGTCAATGTGCAGTACCTGCAGTACTAGCACCAAAGAAGGATGGGAAGTGGAGGATGTGTACAGATTCCCAAGCCATAAACAAGATAACAATCAAGTACAGATTTCCACTGCCAAGGATGGATGACCTGATGGATTGTTTGAGTGGAGCTCAGTACTTCACAAAGATTGATCTGAAGAGTGGATATCACTAGATTCGGATTTGAGAGGGAGATGAATGGAAGACTACCTTCAAGACCAAAGAGGACCTGTATGAGTGGCTAGTCATGCCTTTTGGGCTAACCAATGCACCGAGCACATTCATGCAGCTCATGAATAAGGTACTAAAAGAATTTCTGGGAAGTTTTGTTATTGTGTATTTAGATGATATTTTGATTTTCAATAAGACATTGGATGAGCATCTGATGCATATTCGGAGAGCCTTTGAGAAGTTAAGAGAAGAGAAATTGTTGATTAATCTGAAGAAGTGCAGTTTTGTGAAGAGGGAGTTAGTGTACTTGGGGTTTGTTGTCTCGGCAAAAGGTCTCGAATGAACCCGGAGAGAAGGTGAAGGCTATTAAGATATTTTAAAGAGCTACACTACCAAAATTGAGATCTTTCCATGGTTTTGGCTAGTTTTTATAAGATAGTTCATTAGAAAGATGCATTAGTATTTATGGACCCACGACTAAAACAATAAGAGGATAGAAAAGAATTCAAATGGAGGCATTAAAAGTTTTGAGCTGAAGTAGAAATTGTGAGAACAGCTGTTCTGGCCCTCCCGATTTCAACAAGGTGTTTCAAGTGGATTGTGATGCTAGTGGATTTGTACCATTAGAAGGTGTTGAGCCAAGGGTAAAAGCCCATTGCCTATTTAGGTGAAAAGTTAAATGATGCCAAAGTATTTTTGTATATGATAAGGAATTTTATGCAATAGTTCAAGCATTAAAGAAATGGAGACATTATTTGTTGCGGAAGGAATTTATTCTATATACTGATCATCAAGCCTTGCGGTACCTAAATAGTCAGGGAAAATTAAATCAGAGGCATATGAAATGGGTAGAGTTTTTGCAGAGTTATACCTTTGTTTTGAAACATAGGAGTGGGAAGTCAAATAGGGTTGCAGATGCCTTAAGTAGGAGGCACACATTGATGACAAAGATGCAGATTGGAGTGGTTGGGTTCAATGAACTTAAGACACTGTACGCAGAAGATCCTGATTTTGCAGAGGCTTGGAAAGCTTGCAAGGAACCTATTATAGTGGACAGGACAAGGTGGCTAGATTTCATAATCAAGGATGGCATGTTATTTAAGGGAAGTCAATTGTGTATCCCGAGGAGTTCCATGAGGGAAAACTTGATAAAGGAGAAGCATAGTGGAGGAATGTCAGGACATTTTGGTCAGGATAAGACCATTTCCATTATCGATGAAGCATTATTATTGGCCTCGATTGTCATAGGATGTTGAAGAAGTTTTGTATACAAGCTCTGCGGGGTATGTCCAGAGATGGCTAAAGGAGTGAGCCAAAATACAGGCTTATATCAGCCCTTACCTGTACCAGAGAGGCCGTGGGAGGCTATAAGTATGGACTTTGTTCTTAGTTTGCCAAGGACACAACAAGGGAATGATTCAGTCTTTGTGGTGGTTGATAGGTTTTCAAAGATGGCACATTTCATTCCATGTCAAAAGACCCATGATGCAGTCCACATTGCTGACTTTTTCTTCAAAGAGGTGGTGACACTACATGGTTTTCCAAAGAGTATTGTTTCAGATCGTGACACCAAATTTGTGGGGTACTTTTGGAGGACCTTGTGGAAGAAGCTGAAGACAAAGTTGAAGTTCAGTTTTGTGCACCATCCACAAATAGATGGGTAGACAGAGGTTGTTAACAGGAGTCTGAGTAACCTCTGAGATGTTTGGTAGGGAGATAAGCAAAGGGATGGGACTTGATCTTACCCGGGTGGGAATTTTCTTACAACAATTCTATCAACGAGAAGCCTTGGTAGATCACCATTTCAGTTATTGTATGGATTGTGTATGGAGGTAGCCAGAATAGCTCTAGAATTGAGGAAGATGGACCAAGAGAAGAAAATAAGTGTTGAAGCTGAAGATTTTGCAAAACACATCAAGGATATACATGAGAAGGTAAGAGAACATATTAACAAGATGAATATGCAGTATAAGGCTAAGGCAGATCAGAAGAGGAGGTATAAGGAGTTTCAAATTGGTGATGAAGTGGTCCACTTAAGGAAAGAAAGGTTTCCAGTGGGAACATTTAACAAATTGAAGATGAAGAAGTTTGGTCCCTATAAAATTTTGAAGAGGAATGATTCAGGGAATGCATATGAGGTAGATTTGTCGAATGGATTCAACATTTCCCCTGTGTTCAACATTTTAGATTTGACAGAGTATCATGAAGGTGGCGTAGAGGAAGTACCAACGATAGAATAGTGTGGGATTCCAGCACCTATTTCAGAAAAGGAGGAGATTGAAGAAATCGTGGATAGTTGTGTGGGAAGGAGTACCAAGAATAGGCAGTATGAAGAATATCTAGTGAAATGGAAAGGAAGACCTATTGAAGATTCATCCTCGTTGCTTAAGGCAGAGGTCGACCATCTAGGTTTTCCTCCACCATCTAAGGCATGATGGTGTCACTTCTCAAATTACCCTGGGTGTCTGATGCAGGAGCATCCAGTGGTGTAAGGGCAATCTTGCATCACCCAAAAATAGTTAAATTTCAATTTTCTTAGTTTTTAGATTTTTTACATTTTTGGATACCCTTTTTGTCATAATGAAATTCCCAATTTATGGTTTTTATTTTCTATTCCTAGGTTGAAATATATTGCAGTTTTAGTTTCCCAGATTTGCACCTGAAAATCTTTCGAGTTAGATTTGAGGCACTTAGAGTTCCCGGATTGGCCCCAAAACTTGTCAAAATTGGTGTAGCAAATTTTGAGCGCGTTATTGACTTTGAGACCTTTCCAACGGTTCAAACGGTTCACAAATCGGAGTCCAAGATCGAAAGTTATGGCCCCGAGAAGTTGGCACACTTTCTAGAAGATACAATTGCAAATGTTCTTTTGAAATTTGAACTTCAAGTTGTAATTTTTCGATGCCAAACCGCCTAAACTCAAAATTTGAATGTTGTTTTGGCTCCAAACTAAAGAGGAGCTCTATTTATGGGCGGGTTTCTAATTTTTGGGTAACTTTTTGGGGACAAGCTCGCATATTGTGAAAGGGTGATTCTGTAGCTTTCTGTAACTTGCATGTGTTGTAGAACTTGGGGATTTGAGATCCTCTGCATGTAAGAAGCTCCATTTCCTGAATAATAAAATTATTCTCTTATTTGTGGGTTATTTTCTAAGTCTCAGGTTGTGCCCTCATCACTATCTTGTGGCTAGATTCTAGGAAGATGATAGAGAGTCACATGTTACAGCAGTAAAGAGGATATTCAGATACTTGAAGGGAAATCCAAATGTTGGCTTGTTGTATCCAAAGGATACTAACTTCACTCTAAATGCTTACATAGATGTAGATTGGATTGGTTGTGTAACTGATAGAAAAATTACAAGTGGTGGTGCATTCTTTCTTGGATACAAATTAGTGTAAGAAAGAAACAAGACTCAGTGTCTTTATCTACTGCAGAGGTAGAGTACATTGGAGTAGCATCTTGTTGCACACAAGTATATTATGGATGGGGAAAACATTAAGGGATACCAAAGTTGTATATGATGTACCAATTTCTATCTTTCATGATAATACAAGTGCTATAAATATTTCAAGGACAAAGCATATTTGAATCTAATATCACTTTTTGAGAGAAAATATTGTAGAGAATGAAGTGAAGCTTGAATATGTGCCTACAAAGGATTAGGTTGCTAACATATTCACTAAGGCTCTTCCTAAGGATAATTTTGAGTATCTCTGGGAGAAGTTAGGGGTTATTGTCCCTCCTACTTTGAACTAGATGCATAAGGAGATGCATCAATCTAGTGGATCTCAAGATTCATTCCTTTTTCTAGATTGATGTTAGTTGCTACCTCTTAGGGGTAGTAGGTAGTGGTATTATTTGTAATATTGCTATCAGTATTCAATCGTGTAGTTTTACAAGTCAAACTCATTGACCCATGCTTCACGAGTAGTGGTTCACAAGAATACATCTCACATGATAGTGAATGCCCCACTTAGCACTCATTGCATCTAGGTGATGCTCACAAAGGTGAATCACTATGCCTTCTCAAAAGGTCACCTATCCTACTACTACTCCAAGTCAAGTGCACTTAACCATAGAGTTTTCTCCAAGGTTAAACCCACTTAGCTTTCAACCCCATTTACAAAACCTTCAACAAGTGTTGTTCCTCATGAACCATTCATTATAGAGCCCATTTAGCTCATCAATTGATAAGTAGAAGGTATTTTCCACAATGTGTTAAATTATGGTATTGCTATCAGGATTCAACCATGTAGTTTTATGAGTCAAACTCATTAACCCATGTTTCATGAGTAGTGGTTCACAAGAACCCAACTCTCATGATATTGAATGGCCCACTTAGCACTCATTGCATTTAGGCGATGCTCGTAGAGGCGAAGCATTGGGCCTTCCTAGGAGGTCACACATCCTAGTACTACTCCATCTAAAGGGTGTTTAGCCACAAAGTTCCCTCCAAGGTTAAACAACTCAACTAATTGTTTATTGTAAAATTCATTTAGGAGGATTTATTTATGGAATTATCCATGATAATTAGTGATCATAATTAGAATAAATTAGAAAAATTCCATCATTCCAACAATTGCACATTTTTCACTATTGACTAGGACCTTATATCATGTAAAATTAAAAATAAGTGGATTTTTTCTTTATCAAATATGAGAATCTTTTTATCCAAAATCTAAGGATACTAGATTATTCAAAAAAATTGAAAAAAAAGTCACATTTTGTCAAGAAAGTGATATACAACTATACTTAACAACGATAATATTTTGAATAAATGTGTTAAAAAACTTAGTTCACATAGGCCACACATGACAAACTACTAAATGTAAGGTGCAAGGAATAAAATAATTAGACCATAGTAGCATTCCCTTTACACAAATTGACAAAACATAAATATAATTTAAATATCCAATTTTAAATTAGAAAAAAATCAGTAAACAAAATTTACCAAACCTCAATTTGTTAGGTGATGCCAATTGTAATGTGCAGAGAGAAATAAAAATAATATAAGATAAGTATGATTTTTTAAAACCTATTTTTCTTTATTATCTATAAGATAACTAACCAATTACCTAGAAGTGCCATGAAGTCTAGTAATAATTATCTCTATAATAGATTAAATTATCAAGTCTTTCAATAATTTTTTTTAGCTAGAGTTGCATGAAATTAAGGGAGAGTTGACATTAGATTAGATGGTTGCAAATTTGTTAAAGTATTAATTCAATAATTCACAAATGAAATAAAGTAATTTTTTTTAATTCGTTTGTTTTTTAACTTATATGTCATTTTTTGATAGTTTAATTTATATTTTTAGTTTGTTTTAAAAAAATATATGTTTGTTGTGTTTTACCCATGTTTTCTAAAATTCTTAGTTTAATTAGTTAAACCTTAAAATCCATAAATAAATACAAGAGTAAAGTATAATTTAAAGATTTTCAATATTAAATTAATTTAATTTTATATAATTATAAAACCATTTTCTTACTTTCTACTTTTAATCATTTTTTTAATTAGATTTTTTTATAGTAATACATTTTATATCATGTAACTAATAATTCTTACCAATAAAATATTTAACTGAATATAACTCAAAGTAAAAACATAATAAAATTAAAAACAATTAATTAAATTATAATTCAACATATATTTTTGAAAAACAAATCTTCATATTTACTTTAAATTAAACATAATGCTTATCAGGAGTGGAGGGCCTAGTTCAATTGGCTAAAGCATCCTCTTGTAGTAATAGGTCATGAAGTCTACACATATCAAAGGGTTACAGTGGTTCAATTGATTGATAGGTGATGATTATGATATATTCTTGATTACCACAACAACCATCAAGATTCAAAACCAAATAATATGGTATAAAGAATGAGGCGGAGGTTTGCCCGAGTCATATAAAATCCTCAATAAAAATAAGTTACGAATATCAAGAAGTGATTCAATTGATTAATAGGCGAGGTTTATTATATTAATTGATTATGCCAACTACCAAGATTCAAATCCCAAAAAATACCATATAAAGAATGTTACAGAGATCTGCCCCTTTAAAAATATATTAAAATATCAATTTAGGGTTCTTGTGTGACATTACTAGAAATGGAATGTCTTCTACACAAAACCAAAAATATGCAGTTGTTTGTTTGTCATGTGTATGTATATAACATTCCTCGGCTCTCTAAACATTTCAATGAGCATTTTCAGAATTAACCAGAGATCTGAGATCCAACCAAGAAAATATTGTAACATTCCTAGTCTCTCTAAACATTTCAATAAGCATTTTCAGAATTAACCAGAGATCTGAGATCCTACCAAGAAAAAATTGTAACGAGAAGGAGAGATTCAGAGTCCTTGCCCTGATGTTTATCCTTCAACCAAAATAAATACAACCTTTTCTCTAAAACAAGATATATAGAAAAACCATCATCAAAAACTTTCTTTTATAAACTACCGTGGATCATACATTTCAAAACGGCTGGAGTATTGGTTGCTCAGCAAAATCCTCCTCTAAGTCGCCATCAAACGTCAGCAAAAACTCTAACTCTTCTAAATTAACGTCGTTAAGTTCGCTATCCATATTTTCCAGATCCCAGTGGATGCTTTCAAGACCCGGGAACTGGTCCGTAGTTGGATTTAGATCACTTTGAGGTTGAGGAGGAGGATTATTAAGACAGGCAGAAGATCCATACATTATAGAAGCGGCATTGTCATATGCACGAGCAGCCTCATGGGCATTGTCGAAGGTGCCAAGCCAGAGCCGCCTTCCTCCGTTAGGTTCTCTGATTTCAGCAACCCATTTGCCCCATTTCCGCTGGCGCACTCCTCTGTAATGGTACTGCCCATTTTCGGGCCCTCCTTTGCCCGGAAAGCATTTTTTTATTGAACTCTTCCGAGCTCTTCTTCTTTCTGTTTTCTTGCTTGAACTCACCCGCCGCCATTCGTCTAATATCTTAGTAGCTCTCTTTTCCCTCTTCGCTCTCGCTCCCTTCGCCATCTTTTTCTCAACGGCTGAAATTGAAACTTCAAAACTCAGCGGAAACACTCGTTACGAAGGTGTGGAGATCAAATGATCCCACAAAGAAATTGAAAAAGAAAGCTTGAGAATTTTGTGGTAGCTCTATCTGATTGATCGATTGGTTTATATATGTGTGGGAGAGAGAGAGAATGGGGAAGCTTGTTGACGAAGAAAAGGAATGAGAGAGATAGAAGGGGAGAAGAGCTTTTCTGACGAAGAAAAGGGATGAACGTGACCACGCCGGCAAACCTGCCGATCCCATTGGCGTTATGGTAGGCGTCAGTTTGCTTAGTTCCGAGAAACCGCGTAGCAGGCTAAATTGACGTCCACTGTCATGTAAAAGCTCTTCTTAGAGTATTAACTGCTTGATATATTTAAGAAAAAAATATAAAATTTAATTGATCGTTTTTTTTTTAATAATTTTCAGGTTAATTTGTTTTGTTTTGGAGTAAACACGTAGATAGCTTGATCTTTTTGTTTTATTTTGGAATAAACACGTAGATTACTTGAAATTGACGTCGATCTCACGTGAAAAGTTATTTTTAGAGTATTAAATGCTTGTATTATTTATTAAGTAGTTTGAATTTGATGTCCATAGTCACGTGAAAACCTCTTTTCACACTCAACACGTAATCTCCAATTTGATATCCAGCTATCAAGTGAAAAGCATTTCTTAAAGAATTAAATGCTTGTAATATTTATTATATCATTTTCTTTGTTGATTTTGTTACTTCTATTTATTTTTAAATTTAAAAATATAAAACAAAGAAAATGATTTTAAATTAATTTTATTTATTATTAATAAATATTGCAAGTATTCAATACTCTAAGAAGAGTTTCTCACATGATGGCTGGATATCAAATTGGAGTGATAAACATTTCAAGCATACTCAAAGAATGAGGTTTTCACTTGATAGATAGAAATCAAATTGGAAGTTACCTACATGTTTACTTAGGTACAAGGGAAACTAATCACCTCCAATATATATTATTATTTAAAAAATAATAATAATACATATATTTATAAGACTTATAAATGGTGGATTGAAGAAATAAAAATTTAAAGTCTAAATAAGAACAAATTTCAAATGAATAAAATATAATCAAACATGTTAAGTGTTGAGAGTTATATGACTATGGGTCCCTTTAATTTGGTTTTATACATGCTTCAACAAGGTCCAAGTCATTCAAGGGAGCTCCAACCCCAACTAGAAATGACACCCTCTTCTTTATCTTCCTCATCTAACTAAGTATCATGAATAAGTGAAATGGCTAGAAAAAGCTAAATAGTCACACCAAAATTTAGCCTTAAAGAAAAGGCATAGATACACATTTAATTAAAATAGTAAATAACATTACCAAAAGTGATTTTACAAGTGATAGATTTATGTAGATTTTTTGTATTGAGTAGTTGATTGTAAAATATAATGTTAATTGAAATATAAAATATTTTTAGAAATATTAAACATAAGTTTTTTATTGCAAAATCAAGGGAAAGGGCCTGAATAGAGAACAACCAACAAGCTAGACGACCAGTAGAACTACCACCACAGAACAACAAAACCAAAATTACAGACTAACATCACACACATGAACAACAACCCAACATAGGATGAAATAGAAAAAGGCCAAACGGCCAAGGAACCGCCATAACTAGGAGAGAATTAAAAGTCTAAAAAAATAGAACTAATACCAAAATTCAAAAAGGGCTCACAGACCTAGAAAGTACCAAGACACTACTACTGGAAACCATAGAAATAGAAAACACAAACTACTTTATGGGACTGCATATCAAGTCCCATTCCATAATTAGTTGCTCTAGCTCCTCGGTGCACTACTCCATCTTCTTAGTTGTTCTGTCCTCCTCCTCCATCTCTGCTCCCTGAGAGGAGTTCATCCTCTTGCAACCTTTCCTGACTTTGGCCAAACCATTTACTATACTAAATATAGCCCTCCTCATAATTTCTAGAGTGATAGAAGTTAGCCTATTAAACATCTTATCTATTCTATTCACTTTTTCTTCAAGCTCACAAAATTGTTAGATAAAACTCAAAGGGCCTAGTATCTTTTGGCTACATTTTCTCTTCATGGTCCTCCATCATCTACCCACCCACATCTTCTATGGCTTTTATTATCACATCCTCAACATTTTTAGCAGTTTTTTTTTCACCTTCATCCTCGTTGTCTTCTAAATCTTGAACCACCTCTTGATCAATGCCCTCCTCCTCATCATCTTCTTTCCTCCTAAACAAAGAAAATGATATATTAAATATTACAAGCAATTAATATTCTATGAAGAGCTTTTCAGTTGACAACTAGATGTCAAATTGGAAGCTACATATGCATTTACTCAATAAATATTACATATGTTTAATACTCTAAAAATAATTTTTCACATGATGGTGGACATCAAATCTAAGCTATCGTTTACTCTAAACAAACAAACTAAGTGAAAATAATAATAATTGAATTCATGACATTAAGAATGTAAATAATATCAATATCTTTTTCAAAAATCAATCTTACACTTCATTTGATCTCCTTATTTCAATTAAAAAATATATTTCAATTCTACAAATATATCCAAAAGATAACTTAATGATAAAGGGGCAGTATGGTGGTTAGTAAACGATAATGTTATTATAACCAAAACTAAAACTTGTGTTGAACCATTGAGCTCATTCTTTTTGTGTGGGCCCTACTATGTCATTTGGCTCACACGTAAGAACAATGATAATGTCATGGGAATATTTCCCTTAGATGTGACTTATCTAGCTTAATCCACACTGACAATTTGGCTAACCAAAAACTTCATTCCATATATATCTAAAATATAATTATTTTTTTAATTTAAAAATTAATTAACAAATATATAATAATTTTAAAAAAATAAAAAAATATTAGTTATCTCCTTCCAAGACATTGTCCTCTTTGATAGGCGTCAATGTTGGTGCTTCAACTATAGTTGTTGGTTCCTCGAGGTCAAAACCTTTTGTGGTGGACAATGTGACTTGGGCTAATGGTACTACTAGCATTAATCATGAGGATTGTTCTCCTTTTCAAAGGAGGAATCAAGGGTCATATATGGAAAAATTGGTGGGTAAAGGGTTTGTATCTAAGAGGGATTTATTCTCCACCTTTGAGTCAAAAGAGTGTTGTGTGGTGAATATTCTAGAGGTGTTTATTCCAATTGAAATCATGGATGAATCTATTTCAACTCTCCAAATTTCATTGATTGCGAGATTTCTATCCTTTGGGCCTAATATAGAGCAAGTATGTAAGTGGACGGGCTTTGTTTGGACTCTTAAAGTAGAAGTTGGTGTGAGTGCTATGTCAAATGGTTTATTCCTTTTATCTTTAATAATCATAAAGATTTAATCTATGTCTTCATGGGTGGCCAATGGGTGTTTGACAAGAACTTAAAGAGTCGTTTGGTTTTTTGCACGTGGAAGTCGGGTTTAGACCCCTCAATGAATTTGGATTCTATTGCTCCAACATGGGTTACGCTTCTTTGTTTACCCCTTGAGTTCTAGAACTATAAGACCTTTTTTAGAGGATTTCCAACTCCTTTGGAAGTCTTCTTGTTGTGGAAAAAGTAATTAATTAGAGGTCTAGGTTAGTCTTTGCTAGGATCTGCATCAATGTTACTGTCAATAGTTTCCTTTTGTCCTCTATTATCTTGATGTCTAAGTTTGGCTCCTAGACTCAAGTGCTAGAGTATGAGAATGCTAGGTTGTTTTTTTAGCTCTACCAAAAATTTGGGCATCTTAGTAATAATTTTAAGAAATTTAACCTCTAGAAAATAAGGAGATCGATATTTTGGGTCCTACTATTGACAATGATGGTTTTAATATGCCTCAGGATAGAGGAATGGATTCTCCAAATCCTAGGGGGACTGGGATGGATATTGCAATAAATTTTGTGGTAGGGGGAAATGAATTGAAGGTGGATGACCCCATCTCAAATATTGGTGTCTCCCTTCCCAATCTAGTGTGTCATGTTGATACTAGGTTGGTTTCTACTAAGGATGGGGTTCCCCTCTTTGCAACTGATACCTTGGAATAAAATAAAGGGTTAGACCTATGTGTTTCCTTGACTAAGGAGGATTTTTCTCCTTGGGATTCTTTGCATGCACGAAGATGCATGAATCACTTGAAATTTTGGTGTCCCTACTTCTCCCTTAATGAGCGAGGTTAATGAAGACCCTTAGATTTAGGTTAGTGAAAAATTCAAGGAAAAGAAGAAAATGGATGTTGGGAATGGTTCAAAAGTGGGAAAAGCAAATAATAAGGATGTCATATTGAGAGAAGTAGCCAAAGATATTGCCTCAAGAACAAAAAGGACCATGGAAGGTCTCTCAAATGTGACTAAATCAAATAAATGATTGAGGAATCATATGATCCCCATGGGCCGAGGAAGTATTTTTCTGGATCCTTTTATTATTTGCAATGGAGATTCTATCATGGAAAATTAGGGAACTAAATATTCCTCTTAAGCAACATATTCTTAAGTGTTCTATTATTGATCTAAAGATTGGCATTCTCTTAATTCAAGAAACTAAGATGAAGAAAGATAATTTTGATAAAATGATTAAATCTCTTTGGCCAAAGGCACACTATTATGATTTTGATGCAAATAGTACTTCAAGAGGGATCGTGACCTCTAGAACCTAGATAGGCTATTTGGTAGGGAAGGCTATAGCAACAACAACTATTTAGATATTTCCTTTGAATATAGTCAAACTGGTGCAACGTTGAACCTTGCCAATTTGTATGCATCTAATACTAGAGTTGCTAGAAATATTTTGTGGGATTCCTTGTCTATTCTCCTTTCTAATAACCAAGATGTGAAGTGGATGCTTTTTGTGGAATTTAACACCCCCCTCTACCCTTCAAAAAACCTTGGTGGGATTGATGATTTCTTCGACAGTATGTTGGAATTTTCTAATTGTACATCCTCTCAAAGTCTTCTAGATGTGGAGCTTTCAGGTTCTAAATTTACTTGGTCAAATAGGTGTAATAGACAAGATTATATATAGGTTCTAGTTCTAAAGATAGATTTTTAATCTCTGGGGATTGAGATATCTTATCCAAATTACAACTATCTTCTTTTTCTAGATCTAGTTTTGACCATAGTGCCCTTGTTCAAAAATGGGAGGAAAAAATAAAGTTTGGACACTTCGCCTTTAGATATGAGATCTTGTGGAATCTTCACCCAGAATTCAAAGATCTTATTAAGCTTTGGTGCAACCTTCCTTATCAAGGGAATCCAATGTTTCGAGTGGCTTAAAAACTAAAAAGAATAAGGTATAATGTCCAAGGATGGAATAGAGTTACATTTGGAAATATATTCATTACTAAAAAAATGTCCTCCTAGAGCTCAAGAAAATTAAAGACAAGATGGAAGTCGGTGCCATTGATGATGGAATCTCATCTAGAGAAAGATAATTAAGGAATGAATGGTTTAATATTGTGAGGAAAGAAGATATATTCTAGAAACAAAAAATTAGAGTGCAATGAATGAATAAAGGGGATAGAAATATGAAATTCTTCCATCAATCAATGCTAAAGAATAGAAGAAACATGATATGTTCTCTAGTTAGTAATATGAGGAAACTGAGAGTATCTCCTTCTTTTAAAATGATGCAAGACATTTGGACCCCCCTCCTGGTGGTTTGGATTCTCTTCTGGAGGTTATACCTAACGTGATTCCTTAGGAGGATCTCTTGTCTCTAGACAAAAAAGTTTCTTTGTAGAAGGTCAAATTTGTTGTTTTCTCTTTTATCACCTTTAAAGCCCCTGGTTGGGATGGATTTCCCCCAGCTTTTCTTCAAGATTTATGGAATATCATATACAATGATCTCCTTCTTATTTCTAGAGTTTTCCTTCTAAGGGTTGGTAGGCTTCTTTTCCAACTTAATTATGCTTATATTGTCCTCATTCCTAAGAAGGATGATTCCACTTCCACCTCTAACTACTTCCCTAATAGTCTCTGTAATACGGTTTATAAAATCTTCTATAAAATCATGGTTAATAGGCTAAAGCCCCTACTGGACAAAATGATCTCTGAAAATCAAAAAGACTTTGTGGCTAGAAGATAGATTCTTGATGTAACTCTTGTCTCCCATGAATTTATTCACTACAAAAAATTCTAAGAATCTGGGTATGGTGCTTAAACTAGATATTTCAAAAGCTTATGATAGGGTTTCTTGGAACTTCTTATTTATTATTTTGGAAAAATTCAAAATTTGTGGGAAATTTATGAGATTAATCAAGCAGTATGTTTCTACCACTAGCTATTATGTACTTCTTCATGGTGTACCTACTAGCCAGTTCTACTATGGTAAGGGCTTAAGACAAGGAAATACCTTGTCACTTTATCTATTCATAATTGTTCTGAAATTCTATGTCAAAATCTCAAAAATCTTATGACTATAGTTTGCTTGCATTGGATTCAAGCTACTTCTTCCTTGGCTCTAACTTCTCACCATTAGTATGTTCATGAAACCCTTCTATTTTGGGTTGCCTCAGTTGTGGAAGCAACAAATAGGAGGTATGTTGTTAACAAGTATGCAAAATCTTCTAGCTAGTTCATAAATTATAACAAAAGCAAACTATATTTATTAAGACTACTCTACAAGTGAAGGATAGGATTCTAAGAATCCTGAGATGCTAGGAAGTGAGCTTTCCTAATTTTTATCTAGGGCTCCCACTTAGTACAAAGAAACCACCTAATTCCTTTTGGAATGGAAATATTGAGAGAATCTAAAGAAATCTCGCTAGATGGAATGAATTTTTTTTCAATCAAGATGGTAAGCTCCAACTTAGATAAATACTTCTCTTCAAAATGTTTTTCTATTATTTATCCCTCTTTAAGATACTATATTTCATTGTGAGAAAGATTGAACAAGTCCAGAAGAGCTTTTTCTAGACTAGGACACAAGAAAGATCAAGGATTTATCTCGTCAGCTGGGAGAAAGTGTGCTCCCCAAAACAATTGGGGGGGCTAGGTATTAGAAGATTAAAGATGTTCAACAAGGCTTTGCTAACCAAAATCGGTTGGTACATGATTCAAGGAAAGAAAGACTGGACTAGTATTCTTAGTGCCAAATATAACAGGAATGACCCTTTGGTAGCTTACTATCCTTCTAAGGCCTACCTAATGGATCTACTTTTTGGAATAATATCCTAAAAACAAGAAATATAATGTAGCAAGGAGCTAGAAGGAAAGTGGGAGATTGGAGATTTATCAGTTTTTGAGATGTGGTGTGGGAAAAGGCCATACTCTATTTACAATGGCCCAATTAACTCCTCTTAAAAAATGCTTTATAATTTTAAATCATACCTCTCTATGGTTATGTTAATTGGTCTGAGGATACTCTTAGATGGAGAAAATTTGAACAAGATTTCCTAGATCTAAGGTTAAGAAGAGGTAGTAATGTATTGCCTCATTCTAAGTTGTTCTGCACTCTTAGCTTACTATTGGGAAACTATTGTTTAGCTATTCAAGGTTGTTTTTGAAATTGGATCTAGAGTGATAATACCTCTAGAGCTTTCTCCTTAAGATATTCTCACATCCACTAAGCCCCATCGTATAATTACTAAGCTACTTTTATGTTCATGAGTGAAAATATTAATAGATGTAAATTGTGACCTTAATATTTATTAGGTAAAAGAAATACTAAAATATGTATTAATATGTTATTGATTTTAAAGGAATGATTATGTTTTATATTGATGAAATGTGATTAAAGAATATGTATTACAATGTGAAAATTTTAATGGTTTGTCAATGCAAATGCTTTATGATGCACAAATCAATTTAAAGTGAATGGCTAACTACCTATGCAATGTATTAATTTGGATGCAGGAACATATTGAAGCCCTAAGGTATGTAAGGGGGAGTATCACTCAGGAGAGGAGCTTGGTCTGGTAACCCTTAATGAACCTAACTAAGCATACACACACTCACATCTAGTTTGGTCAAAATGAGTCAAAACCAGTCATGATTTGGTAACTAAACCCTTAGTCGAAGTCTTGGATTAATTGGGAAGTTTTTTTGGTTGTATTTCATTGGTTATGATCATATAAAAAATGTATACATGTATAATCATATATATATATATATATTATCTTATACAATTAAATGTATTTAAATATACATATTTAAAGACCAAAGAACGTATTTGTGTGAATATAAATATATATACTAATATATATATTATAATGATAATATAATATATATAATATTAAAAGCATTATATTTGGTATATAGCATGTGATATGCTTTCACAGCTCATTGAATATATATAATATGTAACATTAATTTTA
>VDFB02047397.1:54670243-54744388 GCA_007258455.2 Sequoia sempervirens
CATCCCAGAGACTTGTAACACTAGAAATTGTCTCAAAGCTAGATAAACTGCTACTAGTCCTCTGTACTTGTGAATGGTACATTGTAATGGATTGTTGATACATGAAAATGGAGACTATTAGCTTCATACTTTCTAAATCTTTTTCAAAATTAGTACTAGTGGCTGAGTTTGTTGGGAAGAAAAACATATAAAATGTTGCATATTCCAATTAAGAAGAAATTCAAGCTCCCAAATAACTCTTTGTTTAGTGAAATTATTGAGATGTGCACTGATAACAAAAAATAAACATCAACATGAAAGTCCTTTTATTTGCAAGTTTTCTCTCCCTACCTCTTATGTGCAGTTTTGCACCAACGACCCTCTGTCTAATCTTTTGCATTGTACAAAACATATGTAAATCCATTTCTTATCATTGGAAATTTCTAAAATTGCTTTAGTACTTTTTTAGAAATAAATTATCAATTGTATCCTAAAATTCATATTTGTATTTAAATAAAATGAATTACCTACTGTTCAAATTCATTATTGTTCTACCCTTATATTCCAATCAGCGTATTCCTTGAACCTCCTATGGGTGCAAGTGCTAGTAATATCTATTTATTTAATTTCATACCCTAATGGCCGGGAATAGTGGGTGGGAAAATCTTGGCCATAATTTTCATTTTTAGCCAATAGGCTTTACCTCTAGACTTGCAAGTGTAGAAAATACCGGAAAACTTGTCTCACGCACCTCGTAAACCTGTTCACGACTGCTGGAAAACAATTTTGAGGTAGTTGTTTACTATCAAATAAATCCACATCAATCCTAATACATGAAATCAAATCTCCAAATCAAATTCACTTTCCAAGTCAGTGATCAAACAAAATCGGATTTGCAAAGTCAACGATCAAATCATGGTAAGCTTCTTTACATCTTGCAGTCCATCTGAGTTGATTGAAGTCTAGATGCCATTGTCATTTCCTTCTCCTTGGTCTCTGCCATTTCCAAATCCTCACCACTTTCAGCTTTGGATATTTCACTTATTGTGTGATGTAGTGGAAGTTTTGGTGTTGGGGTTTTCGAATTTGATGGTAGATGGAATATCGATGGGATTTGGAGACTTTTTGTCAAGTATTAGAGAGAGTTTTGGCTGCCAGTGAAAGAGAGGTTTCAGAGTGGGATGTGCGCTATAATTTTCCTCCTTAGGTCACACAGCTTGTAGCCACTTATCAGTCTCATCGGATGGCCAGTCACGTGCAGTAGTGGTCTAAAATTCCCATTGTAGTTTTGGTGGAACTAGAAATTATTGGACCTTGATCACATGTGACTCAAGTTTCTTGGTAATAGAGAGGCACACGAATTCAAGTAAAGATATTTTCCCAGTCTTACTCTCACTTGTCTAATGTGTGCAAAGAGATGTTGAATGTTAGAAATTGTCATAGCTTCTCTTGCCCTTGATGTTGCATTGGTAATGGTAAGTACACAAACTCTAAATATTTTCTCCTAAATTTGCAAAGTATTTGTTGGTCTACAAAATGTTGTTAGGGTTTGCGTAAAACTAAAAATCATGCAAGGAAACTAGAGTTTAAATTTTTATGTTCTTCCCTCATATTGATAATGTTGAACTGCCGACTATTCATTTCCGCGCATTACTTAGATTTAAATTTGAAAACAACAAAAATTGTGTCGTTGTTGTTTGAGTCATCTTATCTCATTGCATAGGCTATGTTTTTAGGGTTTGAACTTAAACTTGAGCTTGGATTACACTCTTACAAGTACCCCGCATTACCACTACATGAGATTTGTAAATAACTTTCTCATCTCTTAAGCTTTCTGTTCATTTTTGAAAAAATGCTTTGTGCTTTCTTGTTGTTTATTGGTTGTTGTTGCTTAATGCTTGCAGCCCAAGATTTATGATTCTGGTTTGTGTAATTTTATCATGATAACATGCATGGGTTTGAGTTTTTCCTAGGAGTCCTTAATAAGTTTTTTTTAAGATTGCAAAAATTGTATAATTAGCTCAAGGGAAGCTATGATAATGTTGTTGGCTTCATGGCCTAGGCCCTACATGTCATGTTCTGTATAGCTTTTTTTTCCAGATGAATCAAATAAATCTAACTGACAAAAGGGGAAAGCACAGTATTCAACTTGGTGTATTATTTTTTGATTTTTTTGAATTCTGGCTATATTTCTTGAGTTACTTGTTGCATTCTTCTTCATTCTCATGTTACATACTTCCATATGCATTTTTCATTTTATTTTACCACCATGAGGTCAAAAACAAATTATGTAGATTTTTAAAGATCTGTGCCACCATTCTTGATTATGCCCAATCTGGTCAATGGTAAAATTTGGGAAAAAAATTGCCAATCCAAGAGAATGTGATACTAATTATAATGTTTGAAAAATACAAACTGAAAATATTTTTGAATCATATAAGTTATAAAAATTTGAGAATGGATAGAAAGGTGAACATTAAGCATGGAATCCACTATAGATTGTGGAAGTAACTTCTTAATGGAACAAACCTCATACAAATAATATTGTCCAGAAATATAAAACAAAAACAAAGGCATTACAAGAGAGTCAACAAAACCACCTGCTAGAGAAAAAAATACCCTCCACACAGGAAAATGCGAGAATCCTTCCAAACAACTTTCAGAGCTACCAAAGAAATTCACAGTAAGAACACCCACCACCTTCAAAAAACCAAAACTAAAAAAGGAGGGGATTTGCATATATCACCTCTCAATCCATTTAAGAGCCCAATCAACTTTCCTTGTCATGCAAGGAAAAACTAAAGGACTTAATATATAAAAATAAGTGACAAACAAATCATTTCCTTTTGAAGTTTGGTAAAGATGCAGCATTAAACTGATCAACTTTTGTGGGACTTGTGTCTAGCTAGTGCTATATTGTTATTGATCCATTCATTTGATTGAGTTTCAATGATTTTTTTAATTTCATCATATGCAGGAAGCTCTCACTTCCAACCTCTTTCTTGGTTTCTACGAATCAAAATAGTTGTTGGGGCTTCCAAAGGGATTGCTTTTCTACATCATGTAGTAAGTGAACTTATATATAAAGATTTCAAGGAGTCAAATGCTCTTCTTGGATTATTATGTCAACAAACAACCCTTCTTATGATATTATCTATCTTTTAACAAAGATTATTGAATTGTTTCTTTTAGTTGATCTGTCTTGTATCAGCCTTGGTTGTATTTTATGTACCTAATCTAGTAAGTTTGGTTGTTTTCAAAGAATTATAATGCAAAGCTCTCAGATTTTGGACTAGCCAAGGATGGCCCAAAAGGGGATAGAACATATGTATCTACAAGGGTCATTGGAACTTATGGATATGCTGCCACAAAATATCTAGGTACAAGTTCTTCTCATTTAATTGCTACAGTGTGTAGTTCATGTTTTCCAAAAGTAGATTTTTGTATCATAAACATGTGCAGAGCTAACTTTGTAGCAATATATATCTATCTAATTTTATCAGCCAGTTTTACATAGATTTCTTTGCAATGATGAGATTTTTTTAGAGCTCGACCTGTTGCAAGCCCCACACAATTTTGGATTGTAAACATGTGCAAATGTGCTTTTTAAGCAATATACATCTATCTACATTTATCAGCTAGTTTTAATACAAAATTATTTTCAATGAGTACACTGTATTCAAATCATGGTACATATCATTAAAGTTTCATGCCACCTCAATCACATGAGCTCTATTTGAGTGGTCAATATATTATTTTCACCATAACATGAATCTTTGTTTTTTCTATAGATTGTTAGAGTTTTGCACAAGATTTTATATTTTTTTGTTGATTTCTAATGCCTTGTTCTAACACTTTCTTGGAAGCATATGAAGTTTGTCACTTGCTCCATTGCTAATGGCTAGGTGGAATGGATTCTTTTAGTTGTTTTCTTGGCTGAAATGACCTTTTTTATGATTGACATACATTTTCTTGGTTATGAAATTCTTTTTATGTACGGGGAATTTTTGTCGAGTATTAGAGACAAAGATTTGGATGCCAGTGAAAGTCATAAGTGGCACACTTTTGTACTAAGTTTTATTCATGAACCAATATTGACACTAGCCATCCTAATTTAATTTAGTTTAATTATATTCATGTCATTTGCATTTACTTAATTATCCTATATTTATGTAAAAGAGATTGTATTCCCTTACAATTATATATATGGCAATACATAAATACACATGCATCTACACATATATATATGCATGTGTACAGGTATATTTAAGAATTGCCACACCTAATAGGTTTGGAGATTTTATGCCGCTTTAGTGAATGGAATAGGAAACTACAAGGAACACCAAATCTCATCTACACATTTATAAGCTACAAATAAATTGATCACAATATGAATCATTCAAGAGAGAATTTGTGCATAAATTCTTTATTATTGAATTTTGTGCAGAATCTTTTGCGAAGGCTTTGGTAATTTGAAGTGGAACTTGCAACTACAATATCTGATAAATACTTCCAAATATGATTTTTATGGATGTTCATACCCTCATCCAAAGCTCCAATTCACACACAAGCAGGAAGGATGCTTTCAAAGGTTAAGGAGTTGGGATTTACACCCACTGGTTGCATTTGCTTAAAATTTTCTAAGGACCTTTTAGAAAAACCCATTTTGAACATATCCTACAATCATGACATCCCATGATATCACATTTCTTTGAGGCATTTTTTGAAATAGTTCACTTGCCTTGTCTACGCTTCCACATTTTCATGTATGTCTAGCAGGGCACTTGTAACTACAACATATGAAAAAGATTCCTTGTTGTTATGCTTTGATGTATGTGTAGACACTCAAAATGTCCCTTCTCTACAACACCTGCCTCCTCGGCCATTACATCATTTAGGCATCTTGTAGCACACTTTTCCCTAGGTATCCAAGGCAAGTCATCATCTATTTAATTAAATTCATATTCATAATCCATCCATTTTATAATGTTAATTAAATAATTTATATTATTTAATTAATTAAATCATTTCTATCTATTCTTTCTAATGTTAATTAAATAATTTATATTATTTAATTAATGAAATCATAAATTCAACGCATTCAATAACCAAATTTTATTTAATTAATAAATAAAAAGATCTTCTCGCTTTCTTTTCCAAAACCGAACTCATGTGTATCTAATTAATTTATTTAATTAGAGAATTCATCAATTATCCTTCTTGTCTTTTCAAGATTTATTTCCTTTAAAACAAGAAAATGAAATATTTCTATCTTTTTTGACATCTTATCTCATCTCGTTGTATTTCCTCTTTGTCAAAAATCAAATCCTTGTCTAATCTTGTCAATCTATCTTCGTCAACACAACTCTATAAATAGAGCCTCTCACAATCCATTTAGGGGTTGATTCATCTAGCATCCGTACTCCTATCAAAATCAGCCTTCTATATCTACCTATCATTCTCTCATTATCAATATTGTCATTGTCAAGTTGTTATGTCATGAATGAGCATTCAACATTCTCCTACTGTCAACCCTTCTCAAAATATCGTATTCTCATGCAGTGGAGAAGAGCAACAACCAAGTTAGCACTTAAGATCGGTTTCATTGTGCTTCTTATTGCATTTTTGTGTTGTTTCACTCTATTGTGCATGATAAGATCTAATTAGTTTATTGTTTTCATTAAACATTAAATCTGATTTTACCCTATCTACATTTGGTGAACCCGACGTGAACATGCTCCAAGGATCTAATCATTAGTTTTGTGATCTCCTGGCTCAAATCTGACTTGATCATTGCGTTTGGGAGGCCATTTCCATGGTTTTTGACTATAAACTTCATAGATTTTGATCACGTCTTTTATTTCAATTCACAAGCTTGTTGTTTTTATATGTACGTTGCAGGGTTTATTGTTATATTGCAAGTTATAGTGCTCACCATCGAAACCCTGAGGTAGTCGCCATTGTCTGCATCTTCTTGTTGCTCTTTGAAGAAGTATTATCTCACATCGCTAGTCACAACATCTTTTATTGGCTGAAACTGGTTGCATTTCACAATGGTGGCATACTCCTATTCATCCTCTGCCTCGATCAAATTGGTGTTATCAACATTGGTATCAACATTTATCAGGTGGGCATATTTTATTGTACATCATATATTTCCTGCAATTTTCTACCAATCTGCCTTAGGTGCCATTCTTTGTCACCGGAGTGTTTGTGGATGGTATATGTGGCTGGTGTTAGTCTCCTGCGTCCTCACCTTACATTGTCGCCCTCCTTGATGCTTGGTTTCACCCATCCTCCACCCACGCTCCTCAATCAATGCCTTAGAATCTCCCTTGGTTGCCACCATGGAGCTTTTGTTGCCGCCTTAGAGTTTAGGTCGCAGTCACCTCGGCTCTTCCAAGGCTGCAGGGATTTCCAGTCTTATGACATTTCTTCTCACCATTGTATCTTCCAAATTGGGTGTCATTTATTCAAAATGTCATGTCTTGAGATCTCCTCCTTACCATTTAGAGGCAAGTGACGCTTTCTTTTGCATTGCCATCTGCTTGGTGCGGCTAGACAATCACTCATCCCGGTCATCCTTATAATCCTCACCCAATCTCATTCTTTCTACATTAAATCACAGCCCGCCATTAGTTTGCTGCAGGTCATTGTTTTCTTAGTAGCTTTACTTAGAATGTAAGTTTAGCTTTTATGCTTTTTACGTTAGTTTTTAGGAAAACTATTAGATTTTTAACTTACATTTCAGAATTTTTTTAGACTTTTAGATTTTTAAATTACATTTTAGATTTTTTTTTAAGTTAGCTTTTTAAATTAGACTTTATATTTTGGATTTAAAGTTACAAATTTTAGATTTAGATTTTTTAGAATTCAGATTTAGTTTCTTTATACAAATTTAGATTTTTGTCATTTAAAGTTTTAATTTAGATTTTTTTTAGTTAGATTTAAATTTTTTGTAATCTAGATGTTAGATATAGCTTCTAATTTTATGTAGATTTCTAATTTTAGATTTAAGTTTAGTATTAGACTTAAAGTAATTTTTTTTTTTTTTTAATTTAGTTAGATTTTTAATTTTTAATTTTCATTTTAGAGTTTTTAATTTATTATTTTACTTTTTAATTTCATTCATTAATACATTTGTTTTAATTTACTGAAGTAAATTTTTAAAGTAATTTAGGATTTTAATTTTTAATTTTTAACATATTGCATGTTTTTGACCTAATCTCATATTGGCTTGTAAGTTTGTGTTTTTTTTTTCTTTGTCCTTGTGACTTTCGTGGTATCTTAAGGAGTTGGAACAATGTTGGCATCACACACACACACATCAACGAAAGCAATAATCGTGCATACATTCTAATCTTTCGCTTCTCATTAATCATTGCTTGTCAACACATTTGAATTTAGCATAAAATCCAATCTTGTTTGATCACATATTTGAAATTGGGCTTCAAAACAAATTTTGTCAATCACACATCTTGATTTGGGGTTAAAAGAACAAGTGTTTGAACTATTTTACACACATTTCATTTCTAATCTAAGGGAAAATTAATCTTTGTGAGTGTGAATCAAGTGTGTGTGTGTGTCCTCCAAAACACCTCACTTGGTTTTCTTTTGTCATACCCTTCGTAGGAGGCTTGCTTGGAGCACACACCCCTCCAAGGGATGACCTCAATAGAGTGTGAATCCAAAGACATGCTCGTTTGGGAGTTGAAATTTTGTCACTCTGAGCTAAGCCCCAAAGAACTTTATACCTTTGGGAAGTGAAGGTGAAGGGTGGGTTACCCCTTTCTCTCGGCTTATTGGCAATATTTTGCTTTCAAATCATCCTTAGTCAACTTTGTGCAAACTAGCTTGAGACCTAATTGGCTATACCCCACTTGACTAGTCATAGGGATTGCTGTTTTGTATTCAAGTGTTTGCTTAATCATAACATTTAATCTTCAAAGAAAAATTTATCATTGTGTTTGGTGTGTGTGTTCATGCATTTACATGTGAAATATTGTATTTGATAGTGCCCAAGTAAAACTCCCAATAAACACTTGCCACATCATCCAAATCACCCAATCTTATCATTCCACATCATATCCTAAACATCATCATTTCTTTAATCCAATCAACATCATTTTACAACATGAAAACATTGGAAGACATAGCACAAGAGCTTGTTCACATGCTTCATGTGGCTAAAAAAAGTCAATCACCTTTACCCCAACAACTCAGTCATAGATTCCATGACATGATCCAAAAACTTCAAACCAGCCAATCACGTCAAATGCAACAAATCATAGCTCAAATGCAATACCTCATGGCCACTTGTCAAATCCAACAAGCACATCATCAAGTCCAATCATCACATCAACAAATTTCACATCAATCCTATGTGTCACCTATATTATCATATCAATCTCATTCCTCCACATATCATGTTACCCCTTCGTCAACCTATCACACATCTTCTAATGTCAACCCTTATCCATATCAATCCACTTCTCAACAATCATTATCCTATACAACCCCTCAATCATCATTACAACAACAAATTATATCACAAGTCCAAACACCATTTCAACCTCAACACATTCAACCCTAATCCTATGTGTCACCTTCATCATCATGCCAACCTAACACATCTATCTATCATGACAATTCCACATCAACATGTCCACCCATATCACAACAAGAACATAGGATCCCAAGTCCACCTTGGCAACAAAATCAAGAGCCTTTAAGTCTTAATTCCACCTTTGACAAGGGGAACGCCAATCCAGTTCATGTACCCTTACCACCATCCAATCAAATGCCTATCCATAAGCCACCATGTCTGAGTCCTATTTCATTGGCCTCTTTAAGTTCTAACCAATCAATTCATTACCCCCATCATCATCTAATCCTCCATCAAATCAATGCTCTACATTTAGATATTTAAAAAATAAATTGATGGCATTATCTAAATCCACCCATCCACCTATAAAGGATGTGACCCAAGGGCTAGAAGCAAGGAATCAATTTTTGCCATGTCATTCAACACATATACTTGAACATACACGAGAGACCTCAAACATCATGTCAAGCCCTTCAAGTCAACCATGTCATCCACAACCCCTTGAGCCAATTCAAGAGTCTCCTGTTGTAAGTCCAAGTCACCCTCTTTCATGCTCCTATGTCGTTGACCATCAAGAACATGCCAAGTATCTCCATGAGAAATCCCCTTCCACTTCCATTCAAGCAACACAAGAGTTATATCAAGAGCCTAATCCCAAGCATGTGGAAACATCTAGCCCTAGTCCTAATCAAGATCAAATCACTTTCATCCAACCCATCCATAATCTATATCATTTTTATGATCAAGATGATGTCCATAATGATGAAGAGCCTATCCATGAGCAACTTGATCCTATACCCATCCATGAGAAAGATATTCCAAATTCACCTCCACCTAGTCCTATCCATGATCCATCAACATCCACTTCCCTTGATGACACAAGTGCCTCCCAAGCACACATAGAAGATCAAACAAATACTTTGGATCTAAGTGAACACAATGCTAATCAAGATCCTAATGATCCTCCATCACCCACTATCGACCCCATTGCAAGTCCTCCATCATCTACTATTGGTCTTTCTACTCTCATTCATGAATGTTCCTCCTTCGAACAACAACAACCATTATCTTCTTCATCCAATAAGGAAATCATGTCTAGTGTTTCACCTACACCTAGTCCTATTGTCCATTGCACACTCCAAAATAGGAACCACCAAGGTAAAGGTTTAGGCCTTCATGAACAAGATATTACCTTGGAGTTCACATCCATGCCAAAGTCCCTCCATGCTCTTATGGCCTTGGACATACACCTCAAGGATACCAACCTCAAGATGTTGGTATTTCCTCCATGCATCCTAAGTCCACTTTCCATCGTAAAGCCTATCATATGCCTAAAACATATGTTTCCATTCCACCACTGTCATCCTACAAATGTCAAAAGCATGTGACCATACACTTCCCTCCATCCACTCTACCACCATTGCTTCCAACTCCTAATATCCCTCCATCCACTTTACCATCATTACTCCCAACACCTAATATCCCTACCATTCAATCCTTTTATCCATTTATCCATAAATCCTCTAAACATCTTAATCATGACCAATCAATGCACACATTGTCTAAACATAAAGCTTCCACTCATTCCACCAAACCCAAGGGATTCCAAAATAAAAATTTGGATGCCTCTACACATAAAGTCAAAAATTCTAATGGTCCTAATGCCTTAGCATACAATTACAAAATATCAAAGCCAAGTACATCTAAAAGGCTATATAAGCCCATACCTCCAAAAGTAAAGGCCAACACTAAAATGGTTTGGGTACCTAAGCAAAAAGAAATCAAGTCAACCGAGGCATCCACATCACAAAAATCCCAACCATCCCCTCCCATCCAAAATGCACATCCCATTCAAAAATATCATATTCCATCCCACAAGCCAAACAAAAATCATACAAATACTCAGGCAGAATCTATGTGCGTTTCAAAAGCACTACACGCCTTCTCCTAAACAAGAGCATCTTCATTTCTTTCTGCACCCCATCCACATCAAAGCTTGAATGTTTGTATCACAGTATTATTGCAACCATTGGTCATGGTTTCCTTCAATTTTCACAACAATTCCACATACCTCCATCTCCCCCGTCCTTCGCGTACATCACCAGCCATCATACCATCACCACATGATTCCGTAGCATTCATAAACCTTTTCCATCCATCCTTTTTGCACAAGACCTATTCAATCCACATCATCATCCACTATTCCCCATCCATTCTTACATAAGACTTTCATAATCCACCATCTACCTAATCCATCCCTTTCATGTCATCTCTTACCAACATCTATGAGTATAATGAAATTTGACATGGTCCATGCAATGACATACATCTAGTGGGACTATCACCTTTCACGGAAATAGACACTTGAGACCCTCACATCCATATTCCCCTCTCCTATCCAAAAGTCAAAAAAAAAAAAAAAAGTAAAGAGAAATTCCTTCATCCAATGGTGAAAACCTGGTAAACAGGCGCCTTGGATAAGTACCATGATGAAAACCTGGAAAACAGGCGTCATGTGTAGGTTGATCTTCTATGTCACTTACACTTGGGGGCACAATGTATTATCTATCCAACCTATCATTTTCATGTCATATCATGTCCATCCTACCTACCATCTTTGGCCATCATACATACCTATCATATCGAGTCCATTCATCCACCCTTCTTCTTTTGATCTTGATGAAGATATAGGGGCAAAGGTTGAAACATGCTTTGAGTATCTCTTGACATACCTCATCTTTCTAAAAAAGCCTATCATTATCCTATTGTCATACATTTTATCTAGAAAAATCCTACGTCTTGTACCTATAATGGGGCATGTTATTCCTATGCGACATAGTCTTTGGAGCTCACATTATTGCTCTGTTATGATGCATACATCCATACCATCCATCCATCTATCATGAGCCTTTTATCCCTTATCCCATCACCCACCCTTGCACCTAGACTTGGCTTTCCCCTTGTCATTGGTATCTAGCACAAAGGCTACTCAAATTTTCATCCTTTGACACCTAATCAGTCAAAACATGTCAAAAGTCCAAAAAAAAAGTCAAAACATGTCAAAAGTCCAAAAAAAGTCAAAACATGTCAAAAGTCCAAAAAAAATCAAAACATTTGAAAATTCCAAAAAAAATCAAAACATGTCAAAAGTCCAAAAAAAATCAAAACATTTCAAAAATCCACAAAAATCAAATAGCCAACAAAAATCCAAGCAATAATTCAAATGCAAGTCAATCCTTAATCCATACCAATCAAGTCGATCAATCTTGTCAAATTATCCAATCACACCCTTTGGTCTTGATCCCGATCTTGTCATAAACCTAATCAGTCAATTATCAATCATCCTTGTGTTGATCTAGGGATATGTCACTCCCCGCAATGACAACACTTTCATCATCAACCAATCCATCAATCAACAGTTTATAGCTTGATAGGGGCAATACCTTGTTTGTTTTTGTATTGTTTGTGCATGCTTGCTTGTGTGTGTTATCATTTTATCTTGCATTTGTATCAAATCCATATCATTCCAGCTAATATTCATATCTTGTGCATGTTGGAGTAGCTTTTTGCACTATCCTTTGTATTTAAGGTCATATCATACCTTTTGTGCATTAGGACTTTAATGCTCTAGGTTTACTTCCTCATGCATCTAGACAAGGTTGTATTACGCTGGGGCATGAGACAAATCATCACCTTGGTCCTTATACCTTGGTGCATAACGTCTAGTGCTAAATCAAACATCATGGTTGCTCACTTTCATTGCAACATAATGCATCTTTCACTTCCTCTATCCATTCTTTCATCTTTAGTTCTTGACCCATCCCTTTCATTTCGAGAGCCTACCCATGTTTTTCCAACCCGCATATCCTCTCGAGGGGGCATCATCATATTCTGATATCATTATTCATTTTCCTCTATCCATACCTTAGTTTCTTTGAAATGATGTTGCTCGACACAAATCACATCATCTCAAACATCATCTCAAAGAGGGGCAAAATGTAGACACCCAAAAATGTCCTCTTACAACACCTGTCTCGGAATTACATCATTTAGGCATCTTGTAGCACACTTTGCCCTAGGTACCCATGTCATCATCTATTTAATTAAATAAATTTTATTTATTTAATTAAATTCATATTCATAATCCATCCATTTTGCTAATGTTAATTAAATAATTTATATTATTTAATTAATTAAATCATTTCTATTCATTCTTCTAATGTTAATTAAATAATTTATATTATTAAATTAATGAAATCATAAATTCAATGCTAATTAAATAAATCCAAAATTTATTTAATTAATAAAATCCTAAAAAGATCTTCTTGCTTTCTTTCCAAAATTGAAACTCATGTGTATCTAATTAATTTATTTAATTAGATAATTCATCAATTATCCTTCTTGTCTTTTTCAAGATTTATTTCCTTTAAAACATGAAATGAAATCTTTCTATCTTTTTTGACATCTTATCTCATCTCATTGTATTTCCTCTTTTGTCAAAAATCAAATCCTTATTGAATCTTGTCAAATCTTATCTTCTTCAACATCACAGCTCTATAAATACAACCTCTCACAATACATTTAGGAGGTTGATTCGTCTAGCATCTAGACTCTGTCAAAATCAGTCTTCTGTCTCTATCTATCATTCTCTCCATTTTCCATTTTTCATTGTCAAGTCGTTATGCTGTAGGAATGAGCACACAACATTCCTCCATTGTCAACCCTTCAAAATCTCGCATTCTCATGTAGGTGGAGAAGAGCAATGGAGATAAATTGAGTTAGTGTAGAGATCAGTTTGCATTTGTGCTTCTTATTGTGATTTCCGTGTTGTTTCGTACTCTAGTGTGCTTGATAGGATCTAATTAGATTATTGTTTTCATTACACTAAATCTGCTGATTTTTCCCCTATCTACACGGTTAATTCTTTCTTTTCAAAAACTTGAATATGATTTAAAATCTTTGTAAATAAATTGATCAAAGAACTTAACGTATTCCTATATGTTCTCATTGAAGCTAATCTTTATGCCTAATACACTATAAAGTCTTGTTTAGAGAAATTATACATAAGTTGTAAATACTTAATAGAATAAAGGATGGGAAATAACTAATGAACTATAACACACAATACAAATAAATATAACAAAAATCTATAACTAAGAAGTTCAACCTAGGTCAAAAACCTTATTCAAAACTTTGATTGTAAATGGAAATTGAAATTGTCTATAAATCCAAATAAGTAAAGTTCAGTGTTGCCATCTAGTTATCTAAAGAAAATGTTTAGTCTCAACTTACACTATGAAAACTACTACACTTCAAGCTTCCATTCACTAATTACATTTGTTTTTTCTATATTAGGGGAGAGGACCCAGTAGTTGTGCACCCTAACTTAGCACTTCTAATTATCCTACGTGGAAATTTCAAATCACTCCAAATTTTTTACAGCAACTTACTCTGCAAGTCCCTTGCTTATAACTAAGGTTTCAGGTCCACATCATCAAATATGATGCCACATCAGCATGCTTTTTGTCAAGGTGTCCAAAAAAGCCCCAAAAAAAGTGAGACCAATACTTGTGCATTCGCAACATGTTTTATTGAGCGCTGATGTGGATTCACATGATTGGTTGCTTTTTAGATCAAAGGAATACATTTTGTTTAATTTTGGGTAGTCATTATCAACACTAACAACTTTAAAGTCACAACTATTGGTCCAATATTGGTAAAAATATTGGGCATTATATAAACAACTACTATCACAACTATTGAAACATGCTCAGGTACTGTGACCTCTCCCATAGTCACCTTTGATAAACCAAATCGATTTTTTGGAACTCCAAGTGTAATAAAACAATTTGCTCTCCAATTGAATCCAATTTTCTTATTGTCTATGACCATAACTCTCTTGGAAGTCTATTTTTTCTTTTCCTTTCCATCTATAACAACCTTGTCATTAATAATTGTAGACAATATTATTAACCATTTGTGGAAACACATATACTTAAGTTTTTTTTCTAATCTTTCCTCTCAACATAAAATTTATTTTCAAATACTCTATTCTAATGTCATTATTATGATACTAAACCTTCTAGCTTGATATAATTAAAAATTATTAATAAATAAAGATTTATGATTATAAATTTAAAAACATTAGAAATATCGTTTGTATTATATTGATTTTATGTTGATTGTTAATGATTATTTTAATTCAAAATAATTTAAGATGAACTAATTCATGTGAACATAAGATCATTTTTTATTTATTCTATATCTTTTGATTAATAAAATTAATTAATACATATATAATAAATTTGAAATCATAATTTATAATGAAAATTTAAATACATCTGGATAACGTAACACTAATTACTTCTCAAAATTGAGATTGAAATTCACAACATAACAAATACACTTATCATGACGCCGTTTAACCTCTGAAAATTATTAAAATTCATGACGTAATCTATACGTGCATTGTACCAAATCTGATCTTTAAAAGAAACTAGTCATGGTAACGTTTCTTGCTAACCATTGCTGAATGGCCGTATATCCCGTTTCTTGACTTTGACCTGACTTACAATCCAGCAATAACAACATTTGTTATAAATTTCATAATGAATATTTCTCACTGCATTTAGCTTAAAAAATTGAGAGTTTCTTTTCGATATTTTTGTGGCTTTTCTGCCATGGCGTGTGTTCCATTGCATTCTAGTTGTTTTCTGGTTCTTCACTTTGACCTCATCTGTAATCACAGTTTTTTATGTTTTATTTGTGAATATTTATCACTAATTAACTTAAATGGCTGCAAATTTCCTGTATGGAGTTTTGTAGCTTTTCTGTTGCATGACATGGGATCAAGATTCTTAAAATCAGTTATTTTCAGTGACTGGTTGTTTCTTATAATTGTCTTTTCTGTTCAATCATCCAAAAATCTGGATGGCTTGAGCTGCGTTAACCCGTTTCATTTGAAGTTTAATTTGCCATTATCCGGTTTGGAGCCATTTCGCTTCCTCACCAATTCCATTTACAATCGGCCAAGAAAGCACTAAACTTTGGTGAATTCAAACTCCGCATGAACCATTCCCCTAAGAAACGAAAATGATCTCGGTGCTTAAATTAAAGCACCAAGTTCCCTAGGCTAGATTTAGGCGGCACTTTGGAAGAACATTCAAGAGAGAAGTGAGAAAATGTATGTTACCTGACAACATTCCTCATTCTTAAATGAAGTTTGTGTCTCCACAAAATGTATTTGTAAGTGTTAGGTTAGAAGAATTTAGCAAATTAATACAATTTACAATTCAAAGTTGGTTCAATTGATGAAGATGATAAAGAAGTTTCAAATCATCAAAGATGCATTTATCAATTGTATTTGTTTCCTTCTCATAATAATCACATTTTATTGATATGGAGACATGATTAGAGTTAAAATCAAGCCCACTCAAAAGAAAAAAGAAAATTAGTTGTAAGGTATCCAAATTATCAACTAAAAAAAGAGAATTAGGTGTAAGGTATCCAAATTATCTACTAAAATGTGTAAAATTGACAAAATAAATAAAGATACTTAATGGTGAATCCATGAAAATTATATATGACTAAGAAAACCATTTTAACACTATAAGAATAAAAATATTAGAGATTCTAAGAGAAAGATATGAGCTTACAAGCCAAGGTAGGTGATTGGACATGAACTAGTAAAGAAATTTACATAAAAAAATATTTAAAAAATCAGCCTACACCACTAGATAGTTCTTAGAAAAAAGTTTAACACTTTTTAACTTTTGAAAATTCAACTTTGTATGCTGAAGTTATGGTCCATTGAATAAAGTGCTCCTTTAGGGAAGAAAAGAAAGGTAGGAATTGGATGGACTACGTGTTACTCACCTATGTGACCACCCACTTATCATTGAGGGATAAAAAAGGTAGCTCAATGAGGTGGTTTTTTGGAGTAGTTGTGGTATTTTTACAATAGGCAACAACATTTTTTGGTCGTACAACCACAAATGATAATCCCTTTAAGGCTTGTTGTAACTAGGAGCTTTGCTAGTGATAGAACCAAGGGCTTTGACCCCTTAGCACCTTGAACACTAGCCCCTAATTTCTTATGTAATTAGGATCAATTTTTTTTTTTGAATTTTTCCATCCCAAATGATATGAGGCTATATTATAAGGAAAAATAATTTTATAGTTGTTGTGTAAGAAGTTTGCAATGATGATGGCTTATCATGTAGGTGGATTTGATTAGTACAAAGTTAATAGAAAGAATACACAAAGACAACATACGGTTTCACAAAACTATGCAAATACTATATAGATTCATATGGTTTTATGGATTTTTTAAAACATGAATTTTAAGAACTAAAAAAATCACCTCAAATTATCTAGTCTCTAATATGTACATTTGCATAAGTGATCCTAAGGTTTTGAGATATTTTGGGAGCAACTATGAATTTTTTTTTGCACCAAGATATACTAATTGAAAGCTCTTGTCTAGAAATATCAAAAAATAAGGAGAGTTATACATTTGGAGCTTGAATACCATGTCAGAGTTATTGATTCAACCCAAAAAAATCTCAAACATCACTTGTAGTCAAAACACCCTTTTCCATAAGAGAGAAGAAATTGATTTTCTATGAATCTTGATATTTTATTAAATGGAAAAAAATAATGATTACAATAGACAATGAGAAATCCTTATTATAGAGACAAGGATGCAACCCTAGGATTAGATCATGGTATGCGTATTATCCTATGAGACTAGACACCATAAATAATGTGACTTAATTAAGATTATGCTAGGGTGAATGGGACCAAAAAGCTAACTCGTTAAGTAATATTAATAGAAAAATTTGTACAAACCTAGTTTAAAGGACATGTTGCAATTTGGTGGAAAGTGGTGAAGTTCAATTAAAAAGAAATGGAAAATAAAAAATCACTGAATGGGATAGAATGCTGAGTAAGATAAAGGTTAAATTTCTACCAACTATTAGCTTGAACTTTTTATGAAATAGGTGAACTTGTTGCTAAGGGAGATGAATCAAAAGAGTTTTGGTATATATTTTTATAAAACTTATACTAAGTCAAGGAATATTTAGCTAGATCATGTAAGAAGGCAGCTTGATATATTAATGGGTTTAGGATATATATTCAAGATGAATTGAACATTATAATGTTGTATATTTTTTAAGGGGCATACTAATATGCTTTGAAAGCCGAAGAAAAATATCAAGAAGGTAGAAACCTAAAGTAAAAGGAAGATTCAAATTTAGAAGAGGAAAAGGATAGATACAATGAAAATATATCCAAGATGAAAAGATCATCCCTAAACACAGTAGACTATATGGAAGTTGCATTGGAATATAATGAGAGACCCTAAGTTGCTTGAGAACAAGCAAAAATCCAAGTTGGGAGATGATGATCCCTATAAGTGTCCAGCTTCCTTGCTTTATTTTCATGCTACTTATCTTATTTTTGCTAAGTTTCAAGATATTTCCAAGCCTCTTTCATATACTTTAAGTATTTAAAATCATTGAAAATGATATATTATATTAATGAATGAGTATGAGATCTTTGAATACCTATGATATTTTTAGAATTTTATGGCTAATTATAGTTGCTAAAAATGAAAAATGTCTTAGGAATAAGACAAAACCTTGCAATCAAGAACCAGTCAACACAAAGCAAAAGGATTCTCAAACTGTGGTAGAAGGATGTTGGTTTGTCACAACTAGAGAAGATAATCAATTGTAACATGCACATATTTTCCAAAGATGATTCAATAAGTGGTCTAAGAATATTTATACAATATTCCCAACTCTCTAATAAATCATGTGAAGAATAAAAAACCAGTTCCAACACTAATTAAAGGCTCACACTAAACCCATGTCTTGTTAGAGCATATTTTTATTATAATAGTCTTCTTGATTGTAATAGAGTTATTATAGGATTCCTTCACTTCCACTTTCAGTTGTTTTTATATGTTTTTAAGCTAAGACCTGGTCCTCTTCTTATTTTCCTAGAAGAGTTGACAATTTCTCATAGTTTATTCTTAGTTTTGTAATACGAGGACTCTCACTGACCCTATATATTTGGATGATCTTGTGATAGACTAACTAGCTACATTTTGGCATAAAATATATTGAATGTAAGATTTGATATACTCTATTCTAAAGTTTATTATATGTTCAAGTTTCAATAAATAAGATTACTCTAGTTCCATGAATTCTTGAGTTAGTATTTGAAATAAAATATTGAGGATTACAACAACTCAAAGTAAGGGCCACTTGAGGTAGTGTATAACTCATGATAGTATAGATTGTTAATTAGATTATGGAATATAGTTTTTGAATTCTAGTTTCTATTTTACATTACAATTGAATGCTACATTGTAATTTCTACATTGAAATATTTAATTCACATTTTTTAAATGCTATTGAATGATTAATTGAATTAGGATACATTGCATTATAGGAAGTTAATTTTGGTTAGGAATATTTTAATGAGCTTACTCTTGTTTAGTTACCTATATTCATTGATTAGGAAATTTCAAGATTCTTAACTGCACATTTAGTGCTAGCATCATCTCAAGATTATGAACCCCGAGTTAACAATTCAATGAAGCTCCCTTTCAAAAAATGAACTACTCAATTTGGGGGTTTATATATCTCCATTAAGCTACATGTAGGATTATCTACATTAATTAATTAGATATTAGGAGAAGCTCTAAATTTTTATCATTTCTTTTGATATGTTTAAATCCACTAACAATCTTAGGCACAACCATATTGTTCCTAGTGCTTTTTTGTCAACAATATCTTGTTATTGATCTATCATATTCATTTTTTTCTTTAATCTTCTGCTCAACAGTGAGAAAAAATCATTTTGATATAGATAGTCCTCCATTTAAATCTTCAATAAATATTAGTTTTGGCCATTGAAATTATCAATGCTAAAGTTTCCTTTCCCTACCATTACTCCTACTCAAACTGGGAAATCTCTTTGCAAGTTGATTAGCCAAATAAGTAAATGTATATGATACTATTTTTTTAGTTATAATATTGTATAGTAATATAAAATAAAATGAATACAAAAATAATATATCAAATTAACACAAAACATAGAAACACATATATACATGGTTCACCTAATATGGACTATGTCCATGAAGAAACAACTAGTCATTCCTTTATTCCATCTAGCAAAATAAAAGGATACAGCCTATAAAACATATGTTGTAACTTCCTCTTCTCTCTATCATAGTCTCCTTATACAATACTATACACAACCATAATATAATTCCCTCATAAAAAAGAGTTTTTCTTCTAGGGAAAGAAAAGCTAACATAATCTCTACCATTAGTTTTGTGATCTAATGATGATTATGAAAATTTTATATATATTATGTGGCTTTTGAGGGCAATGTCATTGAGTCCTCACCAAGGTGTGTCACCCCCAAACCCCAGAAGGGGGTATCTCTCCCTTGCACCCTATGCACTAAAATTACATCCAAAACTAATCATATGAAGCTCCATAAGTAACATCATATCCCACATCTAGTCTCCACCATTTAACACAACTTTTCTATCATCAATAGAATCAAAATAAACCACAAAAAACTAGTAGAAGGATAAATTTATGTCTTACTCTCAACCAAAGGAGTCTAATGCTTAGATATCCATTGACGTAGATCAAGTAGAGAGGGCCACATGCAAAAGAATCTACAGATTAAATCCTTACTCATTAATATATTCTCACAATCAATTACTTCCTATCCCAGAGACACCACTTGAGTAGGAATAGCTCAAGGAAGAGGAAATTTTGTTTTCCTCCAATCATGCAAGGAATTCCTCAATAAAAATCCATTCTCCATAGTAGTTCATTTCTCCTCCTTGGTAAGGGAAGCAAAAAATGCATTCCTAGAAAGGTTCTTTTCCATTCCCATACAAGAGCATGAAGAAGGGGATGCCCTACACATAACATGCTCGACGTCACTAACTAAATCATAAAATCCATCAATCCCCTAAAGAAACTATAAATGACCATTCATAGGAGCCAATATCTCCACTTCAAGATAAGGATTTCAAACCCCAATAGATAGATGGGAGTAATTTGGGAGTCACTAATCATGATCAAAATTCACTAACCCATATTGGGATGCAAACACCCTACCAAGAGACAAATGCATGGTGGGAAAGTATCAACGTACAAAGGAAAATAGTGGACACCCCATTAGAAGACCCAATACTATAAATGTGTAGAAGTGCATCCACAATTAGATTCCCAAAAAAATGTATCAAATTAATTCCCAAATCAAAAATAAGGGAAATAAGAAAATTACAACTGAGAAACCTATGTTTGAAACAAAAGATTAAGTGGGAGAGTGAGAGGGAAACATGATTGATTTAATCAATTTTTAGAAAAAAACCAACTACCTAATTTGGATAGTCTAAATTGTAGGTTTTTTAATCTTTTTTGAACACCTATATATTATAATGTACCATATTCCATGAAAATCATGAAATATCTTCTTAGGCTCTATTACAAAAATGATACATAGTGAATATAATTCCTAATAGGAGGCTTGTCACTATTCAAGTTAGGACACTAGTTCTAGTACATTGGTGCAATTGCTATGAGAGTAGTGCAAAAATTTAGTTATGAAAATGGGTGTATACTCTATTTAGAATCAAAACAAAGGATATTCTATGTATGTGTAAAATAAGGTTGTAAAATAGAAAATAAAATCAAAGGTATAACCAATGTTAAGCTACAAAAAATTAAGGATATTAGGGTTGAGGCCTTGGGTAGTGTAAACATAGAAGATGTAGAGTGCTAAGATTAGAGGTTGCAAGAATGGCCAATCTTGATCACTACTAACATGTTATAGTTTTAGTGAAGTAGGCTATACTTTATAAAAATGGCTAAATTTCCCTTTTGTGGTTATTGAGATGATGAACAGAAGATAAAATATTGCACTATCATGATTAGATAATTGCAAATTTGAATGAAAATAATAAAAGAAGACAAATAACTAATAAGATTTGTAACAATAGCCCAATAGTCAAGGAAAAATTGTTTAATTGTTTTATCAATCTTTGACAACAATAGAATTGACAAATTGAGGCGTGAATTAGGGATTGAAACAACTCATAATATACTGTAGTAAATAAAATATCATCCTTTCCAAATTACTGATCAAAATCTATAAATTTCTATTCAATAATTTTGCATTCACTAGTATTAGTCAGTTTAGAAATCTATTAGTAATTAATTCATAAAATTTCTCATTTTACTTCATCAATAGTACTTCACATTCTTAAATATTTTTTTTAACAATTTCAATTTCACTTATTCTAATTAGGATAAATTATTAGTCTAGTTAGAACATTAAATTGTTGCATAGGTTAAGCTACTTGAATATTCAAATAATTTAATACACACCATTACAACTAGATGAGTTGCTCAATCAAATATATTGAACAAATATTTTTTCATTTTTTATTTGACATGAGGTCCATATTAAACTAAAAAAATAAAAATAAGGGAATGAACTATTCTCAATTGAAACTTATAGTTTACAAATTACATATATTTCCTTGACCCTAGTTACTATCATTATTAATGATCTTTGAACTACATTTTTGTATACTTGTAAGATATTAGTATTTATTTTTATAATTTATATTTTATTTCTTCCTACAAAGATTATGTTTTTCTATTCTTTCTAGTATCGATATTGGATGTTATATTTTTTCAATATACTACATGAAATCATTTAAATTGATGGAAGAGAATGGCATAAAGGAGGGACAAGAATTCACCACACACCTTTAAGATACCTCAATGGTAGCTATATGACCATACAAATGTATACAATTATACAAACTAGTACATGGTGACTTGGTCAATCCAAAAACATTTATCACCAAATCCTATAGTTGCTTATATAGATTTATATGTTTTTAAGCCTTTTGAGTGCAACTATCAACTTCTTCAAGGGGGCATCTTGTAAAGATTTTTGGTAAAAACCCTTGAAAAATAAGGATGTTTTTGAACTAATTCAAATCTATGATATCATATTAGACTAATGAAACAATTCATAGGTGTAACAATTCAATCAACAAGATCACATACCTTCCACAAGTCAGATGAAATACAAATAATTACTATATTTCTTGAAAACAATGAATTCAAAATTTATAATCATTTAATAACATGAAATCTTATAAATTAAACACTAAGATAAACTAAATTCATAACAAATCTCTTAAGCCCATGATTTGAAACATAAAAATTTAATGGCCTATGTAATCTTAAACAACTAGTTTTAAATAGGTCATCAGGTGAAACTAGCTAGAAAATATACCATGTTCTCACTTGCATATTGGGGGTTAGGAACCATGTTTAGAAGATGGATGGGATGCACAAAAATGGTGTTCCAAATCCTCTATCACTTTACATACATCAATAAGAGGAAATGTAATTCACTATGCTAGAATTTTTTTGATAAAGAAACTCTCCTTTTTATACACCATAGTATTTTATTATGCTAGAGCCTCATAATCTTAGGATTTCTTTGTCAATCCCCTCTAATGTAATTAAAAAAATAAATAATGAACACAACAAGGTCATGTGAATACATATTATAAATTTATTTGAGTTTTCTCAAAATAATTTATGGACAATTTCAGGAATGACATGATCCTACCAAAAAGACAACCTTTTTTTCTCTAAAACCCTTCCATTATGAATATGATTAATATGTATACTATAATTGAGATATTTAATATTGTGGGGATTTATTTTTAATATTATTGTGGCGAGGTTTTGATGTTTGAGGCACATAAGTGTTTTAAAATCAAATCTTTTTGTAGGGTGACATATTTTTAGTAACTCATCCAAGTTGTTATTTCATGGCTTTAAAGTATAAGGGGACAATCAAAACTAGTTTTGATTTAGATGTGGTTATGGTCCATGTGCTTGGTTGATAGGATAGAAACAATATATAGATGTAAAAATATAACCATAAAATAAGTACATAGGATACATAGTGGGAATAGAGAGATATTTGAATTATGCTAACACATGCAAAAGCAGATATCAAAATGTGAATTTGAAGGTTTAGAAATAAAATTAAGTTGTTTATTAATATCTTACAAACATGCATGTTATTTCATTTGTTTATTAAGTGAATCCCCCAATACAATAAGCTTTCTAATAAGGCTACCAATTTACCTTATTTTTATGTCCCTTGTTAGTTCTAAGGTGGAGGATTGGGATGATTTGGAAACATCATTGTTCATGAGAAGCCAATGTGAAAATTATTAATGGTCGCATATCATACTCTTTTTTCTTGGACTTCTCGAAGATGGAAAATAATAATTGTCTTATTAGTGTTGAATCCAATATAACAAGATTTAATTTGATGTGTAACAAGTGACATATTAAGTCATGACCTAATCTTATCTAACTTTATGAAACACTACCAACAAATGACAATAATTTTGAGACATGATGAAAGTGTGAACATATTCCTTCCCTCATCATTTAAAATTTTAACCCACCCTATCCCTCTCATTTAATTTCTAAAATCAGATCATATGTGATTAATCAATTTTAATTATTCAACTGGCATGGTTAGATTTATGTATTCACTTATAATTTCATTATAAGAATTTTTTTAATTTCTAAAATCAGATAATATGTGATTTGGTTAGATTTATGCATTCACTTATAATTTCATTATAAGAATATAAAAGCTAAAACATTTAAGAAAAAGACTAGCTGATGCCATTTAAATAAGTGCTCTCTTAGAACTGGAGGGAATATGTCTGCTTTATTATTGTGCACTATTGAAAAAACAACCGTCTTCCCTGTAAGTAGATGCAGGTCCCCAACGGCCATTGTATGGGTTTAAGTGGAGCTAAGCCATGGCCCAGGTGACGGAGAAATCATCTCCTTGACGGCCTTCGGGAACGCCCAACGCATCCCACACTGCAACAGACGCATCCACTATATTATTCCGGCACGGCGGCTGAAAACTGTGCTCATCATCACATCCATTCCTGGAGTCGCACTCGTCCACCACTCGCGCCACCACGCTCTTCCCGTTGGCGGAGATCCGAATCATCTTCGAGCACCGGTTTCCGCTGTCGAACCACCCGGTGGAAAGCGCCACCACCTTCTCTGAGTTGCTGGAAAAGTTTCCTTCGCAGCTCGAAGCCCCGCCTCCGTCTCCGCCGTCTGTGAAATCGTTTAGCGTAAGAATGGCAGGAGTGGCAGAAGAGACGGTGGGAGAGCAGTCGAACTTTGGGTAGCTTTTGAAGGCAGTGCAACACTCGGCTCCAGTGTCCGTGTTGCAAGCGTCTGGAGAAGGCGGGTCCCTTCCTCGCAGCTGACCACTCGACTTGCAACTGCCGTCGCCGCCACCGTCCTCAACCTCACCGCCGCCGCCTCCGCCGGTGGTGGAACAAATGCGATCTCCCACGTCCGGATCGTCTGCGCACTTGCCGTTCGTACAGATCAATTCACCGGGACAATCATCCAGAGTTTTACAAGCTTGTCCACATCCATTCTTCTGCGATATGGAAGGGATTGCAAACAATATGAGCACCGCGCTTACAAGAAAAATAATTTGCATTATATTATTGAAGTTTGCCATTGCAAAGGAAACAAGATGAGAGGAAATGGGCAAGTAAGGCGACTTTTATAGGGAAAACATTACAGTGCCGTCTATTTTGGATCTTCACATTGACTGCACCTGAATAAAATAAGTATTACCAACATTACAATGACGTTTGATTTCGTTAAAAAAACTGGTAGTTGCAGATTACTTGTATGCGTAGTGTTTGTTGGTTATCCGCCACGCGTTTTCCATGATCGGTTAAGATAATTATCTGGCTACATCAAAGCTTCTCCGCTATTCTTCCCATAGTTCTCATTGAACTTATATTCAAATTCAATAATATTAATGTTATTTCTTCCGGCTTTATATTTTCGGCTGGTATAAGCTGGCGTTTTGTTCCAGCAATTAAAGTATGATCTTCTTGGCTTTACCTGGAAATTAGAGCATCATATTTGAAGGTATTATTTTTTATGTGCTTTGTTTAATATGAAAATCAGTTTTATTTATTCGATCTATTTAAATTTAGGTTTGGTTCTTAGGTTCCTTGTGGATTATTGGATCTATTTAAGTATAGATTTGGTTCTTTGGTTCCATTTAAATATAAATCTATTCAAATTGAGTAGTATGATCTTATTGGCTTTACATGGACATTAGAACATTCTATTTTGAAGATATCTTATTTGTCTGATCTAGAATAATTAGAATTGGAAGAATAGATGATATTCACGTTCTAAGGGTTGTTTATGTGCTTTATTTAACGTAGTAAATAGTTATATGTAATTTTATTTAATAAAAATAATTTAATATAGTAATTTTATAAAAAAATAAAGTAATAATTTATTTTATTTTAGTTTATTTTTCAATTTTAATTTTTAAAATGTAAATAATTAGATTGTCTTTCTTAGTAATTATAATTTATCATAATCTATTATAATATAATTTATAAAGAGTAGGATTTCAACAATAACATAGTATTTTAATTTAGTTGATTTTTTAATATTTTATTTTTTAAAATTATAAGAATATGATTCAAAATTAGAAAGATCAAATTAGTCAAGGAAGCTACCTACCTTATTATCATATGTTCTTAGTGAAGAAAATGTTATGACACATGATGAAAATAGACCTAATAAAAAAGAAAATTAATTAGTTTGACCAAGGTCAAAAACCTCCTACTAGATCAAAATATTGAAACTAAATGGATATGTAAATTTCCTAACTCCATATTCATGATGAAGATTAGTGTTATCCTCTAGTTATTTAAATTTGATGTTCAAGATTAACTTATGACATGAAAATTACTACACTCCAAGATTCCATTAAGTGATCAAATTTATTTTTTCTATATTGGCCTCATGATTTTTCCTATATGTCATAAACAAAAAATGCTCAAACATATTTTGTGGAATTCCAAATGTAATGGCATACTTTGTTGTCCTATTAAATTTTTTTTTCTTGTTGTCTTTGACCATAAGTTCTCTCGGAAGTCTTTTTTTTTTTATCTTTCTATCTTTGACAACCTTGTGTGTGAAAATTTTAGGCAATATTATTAATCATTTTTGGAAACATATATGCTTACACTTTTTCATACTCTTTGGTCTCATGATGGAATAATTTTTCAAATACTCTACTATAATATTATTTTTCCTCATATCAAACAACTTAATAACAACAAAAAAAGGCTTATTCAAGAATGTTTACATATTTTCTTTTAATATGAGACCAAAATTTGAACATGATAACCACACTATGATCTCGAGGGTTTCACTAGTGAACTCATGCAATATCACCCACAATCATACAATAATAAAAAATAAGCATAGTTGTATTTTCTACCTCTCAATATTAATCTTATAATACTCACTTTTAATAGTTTATTCCTACAAGAATAGCCCCCGCTTTTTAAAATATATTCTATACCTATTTTTTAAAATAATCTTTTTACATCCAAATTATTTATCCCAACCTAAAACATTCCAATAAAAAAGAATTACCACTATCAACCCAATAATTGATTAAAAAATATAGATTTGAGATTATAAAAATAAAATACATTATAAATATCTTTTATATTACATTGACTCTTTATTTATTGTTAATGAAAATTTAATTCAAAATAATTTAAGGTGATTTTTTTTATGTGAACTAGGGTCATTTTCCATTTCTTCTATGACTTTTGATTGATAAAGTAAATTAATGCTCATTATAGGATGAATTGAGACAAAATTTTAAATGTAATTGTTCATCCATCTCATATGTATCCATGAATATATTAAAAATATATATAGTATTTTCATGTTGCAATCATCCTAATATTTTATGTGTTAACTCTTAACAATATGTTGATTCAATGTGTTAAAATAAGGGTTTTTTTTCTTGTTGTCTTCAAGAAAGAAACCAATTCAATGTGTGATTCCATCATTTTGAATGTCCATGAACTATTCATTTATCTTGAATATTGTTTCATAACATGTATTTACAATAAATAAAAATTCAACCCCTCCAGTATGCACTCATAAAAACCAAATTAAAAGGACAACAACAAACCTTAATTTTTTATTCACACTAGGTACCCATGATTTAGATTTCTTTGCTATCTTATTTAAAATACTTACAAATAAACATTAATAAAATTATTCCCTTCAATACTAATACTTATTAATTTATTTATCTAAAATTTCACAATATTAAATACTACATTACGAATTCATATACTATAATATTACTTATAATATTTATAAGTAATATCATGTTAATATTAATTTAACATATTAACACTTTTGTGAATCAAAATTTAAATTAAATTTAAACTATAAATATAACAAATTTTTTAAGTGAAATTCACAACATAATACACACACATATCAGAACACTTTTTAACCCTGAAATTGATTAAAATTCATGACGTAATCTATACGTCACTTGTAACTGTAATATACATTTGTTGCTAACCATTGTGGAATGGCCGTATATCCCGTTTCTTGACTTTGACCTGACTTGCAACCCAGCAATAACATTTTTATTAATTCTCACTGTATTTAGCTTAAAAAATTGCGAGTTTCTTGTCCAGAATTTTGTGGCCTTTCTGCCATGGCCGCGTGTGTTTCATTGCATTCTAGTTGTTTTCTGGTTCTTGACTTTGACCTAAGCTGTAAAATACGTCTGGGCAACCCAGTATTAGAGTTTTTAAAATTTTATTTCTGATTTCTGTACAGAATTCTGTATCCTTTCTGTTGTATGACATGAGATCGAGATTTTAAAATCAAAATTTGAGTGACTGGTTGTTTCTTATAATTGTCCATTTTTCAGTCATCCATACAGCTGTAAGTTTTTTTTTTTTTTTAATGAATTCTAATAATTTTTTTAGTAACTGTTTTATATTTGAAAAATAGAAAGTAAATGTTTGTAATAGTAAATATGATATGATTCTTCTCACTAAACTTCAAACCTTTATTACAAGATATTCATGTTGAACAGGAGGCCTTCCAAGTTCCATATATAACCTCACTAATTCATAACTCTAATAAAAAAATTTAAAAAATTAAAAAATAATTTGTTTCTTATGTTAGGAAAGAAAGGCACTAATTTACTACTTTTAGTTCTATAATGGATAGAACAACAGAAGGGGGATACAGAGGTAACGAATGTTATGAAGCAATAAATCAAAGTAGAAAGAGGAGAGACATGGAAAGAAGGTGATACAAAATCAATAGTTTGAGAGAATATGAACGAGAAGAGAGGGAGGCAGCAGAACAAAGAAAGAAATAGAAGAGCATCATATAGAATGCAGAACCGAGGAGAGAAGGAAGAAAGAGTAAGATTTGTGAAGAAGAAAAAATTGTAGAAATTACAAGCTCCAATTCAAAGGTGGTAGGTATATTTTCCTGCTACAGTGGAACAGCAAAGGGAACATGGTTTGAAACAACTCCAAAAATGTGAAGTGAATACACGTTGGGCATATGGATACGTAAGGCAGCGGGTGAGGTGTTATTCACAGCCAAAGAAGCAGACTGTTAGCTTAAGAAGTCTATCAATATATATATATATATAAATTTGTTTGGTGTCAGGTAAGGGTTTATGAATGCTACAACAAAGGTACAAAATTTATGCTAATTTTGAAAATGGAGAATACATTTAAAGGTAGAGAAAGATAGTTAAACTGCCTGAACAGAAAAAATAAAACTAACAAAACAGATAAAAACTAATAGAACACAAACAACCCGATGAATGATATGCTAACATTCCCCTTTCAATAGAAGAGGTTAATCAAGCATTTTTCCAAACTTTTCAAATTTCTCCCATGCAAGTGCTTTGGTAAGAATATCTAGTAGCTGGACAATATTTGAGTTGTACACTTTCATCTTTCACATGGTGTCAAATCAAATGAAACTTGGCATTGATGTGTTTGATTCAATTTTAAAAAATCTGGATTTTTTGCCATTTTGATTTCAAATTGATTGTAAACAAAGAATAGTATGGATGAAACCTGTTGTTCTTGTAAATCTACAAGAATTGAAGCCATAAAATTTCTTGAGTTGCCTGAGAGTCTGCCATATATTTGGCTTCTACAAAGGATAGAGTTGGTACTAGTTATTTTTGAGATTTCCAAGAAATGACTACAAACCCAAGATGCATTAAGAAACTTGATGTATTCCAAATCTCTCGCACAATCAAAATATGAACATCCAAGCAAAGATAAGTGAGTTTCCTTGGAGTATTTGAGCCTATAATTAGGAGTGCATTTTGAATACTGAAGAATTCATTTGGCTATAAATCAATGATTTTATCTAGGTTGTTGCATGAATCTAGAGAGAATTCCAATAGAAAAATAAATATTTGGGTGGGTAGTTGTTAAATAAATCAAATTTCCAACAAGTTGTTTGTATGTATTTGTATCAACCAATGCTATAGAGTCATTTTATGTGAGTTTCAATTTTTTCTCCATATGAGTACTAAGTGGTTCACAGTCACCCATGCCAAACTTATTAAGAAGTTCACCAATATATTTTTGTCAACTGATGAAGATATACTTTCATTTTTGAATCACCTCAATACCCACATAGTAATGAAGATGACCCAAATTAGTCATTTCAAACCTGTGCTTCTACTTGTCTTTCATATTTTGATTATAATCCTCATTATTACTAGTGAGAAATAAATCATCCATGTAAACAACAAGATTAAAAAAAATACTAGAAATCTTTTTATCAAAAAGATTTGCATCATCAAATTAAAAATTCTTGAAATTCAAATTCAAGATATTTTTGACCAGCTTTTCATACCAAGTTTGGGGAGCTTGCTATAAACCATACAATGATTTTATGAGTTTGCATACCTAGTGTTTTTTACTATTCACTGCATATCCTTCTAATTGAGTCATATTTATTATTTCTTTCAGATCAACATTCAAGAATGTAGCTTTGACATTCATTTGATGAAATTTCCACCCATTTTGTGTCAAAGTGCCAACAAAGCATAAATGGTAGACTATTTAATTTTAGGTGCAAAAGTTTCATCATAATCTATGGACTTTCTTTTAGTATAACCTTTTGAAACAGGTTGGGCTTTATTTTTTTGATAAACTACGCAAGGAAGGTCCCTAAACCTATTATAGACCAAAAATCACAGAACTATTAAATTAGAGAAAAACAAGTCAAGAAAAACTGGAGCTTGAACCCAACAAATTTGCAACTGACAACTTGGCATAGAAGATATAGTCCATCTTAGGAATACATTTCTTCCTCCACTAAAAAACTATCTAAGAAGATTCATTAGCCAAATCTATATCCTTTAGACAAGAGGGGAGAGAGCCCCCCTCAGAGTGCCTAACTAACACAACAATACTAACAAAAGAATAAGGTGGAGAATAAGAAACAACCTTGTCTATAACTAGAGAATTAAGAACAATAGGAGAAAAAAAATGAGAAACAAGATTATTAGTCACCTAAGTAGGAGAAGGAGACACAACAGGCGGGTGAAGCTCCAAATCCTAACTAATAGAAATAGAATCTTCAAGGTACATCATCATATGGTTAGGAAGAGCATTTTTCTACCAAGTGGAAGAAGATTCCTTTAGTCATAGGCTAGGTTCTTAGTAGTAAAATAGCAACTCCAATGAAAAGGAAATCCCTCATAATCCACAAGTTGATACCAAAACTAACCATTAATCTATAGCATAACCTCTCCAAGTATTGATTTTGAAAAATAAACCTCCACCAAGATATGAGAAAAAGAACCATGGGTAAAGTTCTTAGAAGCAAGATCCACTTTCAAGAACCTATTAGGAGCATTACCAATGATCTCATAATTAGAGGAGAACCAAAACTATAAGGGGGAATAACTTAATCTCACCCAAACAATAAGTATATCAATGTATTCCTTCAAAGGGTTATTGGTAAATAGATTTATCGTTGTGATTTTATCTAAGAATGACCTTGTTTTCCCAATGAGAAGTGACAATTGTTCCAATATTTTGAGAGATCGTAACAAATAGTGATCTTCCTTTGTGTCTGAGAGGGGAAACTCCCTCGTATGATGGGGGGTTTTTTGGGTACTTTTAACTTGAAAGCACAAAATGATGAAAGGGAAAAACTAAAGAAATTAAGTATCAAAAACCATAGTGGTAGACATACAAATACCAACTTGGACTTCACATGATATGATAAATTATTAAGGGGTTTCGACACAAAGAATGTTTTGATATGCAATGATAATGAAAGAAGTGTGACAAATCTCAACATACAAGAAGAAAAGTTTCTTCAACAAGTTCAAACCAAAATACAAAGATATGATTTTTTCATTACATCAATTGCATAGATTAGCAATTTTCTGCACAGTTACATAGATGGATTACTTATTTAGCATACAATAAATTGGTAATAACAACAAAGGAACACATTTAGAACATACAAACCAAAATTTATGTCTGGCCAATCTATTTTTCCAAGTTGTTCTGCCCAGTTGTACGCTTTGATTGTAATATCCTTGGCTATAAAAGGGATCAGGACCCTTTCAAAATCCTTGCTTACCCAATCAAAAACATATGAACCAAAAGCATTATTCATTAATTTTTTGAAATTATACAATTCCAAAAACCCTTCTATACATAATTTCAAACTAATAGTACTCAAAATTCTCTCCAATATATTCTTCTCAAGTATTTTCCCTCCATAAAAAGTCTCCTTTACATTTGAAATAGCTTTGAATTTATAGGATTTCTTTGATAACTACTTTGTAAATAACTTATAACCACATCCTAACTACTTTGAAACACAATGGTTTTAAAAATAATAATCCTTACTTGGTTAGGTTTTACGTAAATTTTCTACAAATAAGGTTCAATTTCTATCAATTACAATGAGTGTCAAGTAAGTTATTTTTACAAAAAGATAATTAGAAGTAACTTGAGTTATGATTTCTACTGTGGAACCACATAACACTTAGTAAATTCATGGTATAAGATGTATGGCCTTCCGTCACATTGAGGAGTATACTCACATATTGAAACATCTCTATCTGCACCAATGCATCAGTAACCTTCAGTCCTCTGGCCTCATCAATAAAGTTGTGGATATGTACATGCCTTAAATTAATGTCACCAATGACATCTACCAAATGTTCTTGAATTATCACAAGAAATCACCAGAACTACAAATTAGAATGCTATTACACCAAAGTCCACATCATGATATCATTCATCTATAAGGATAGCTTGCACATCACTAACAAGAATTCCTAGAAGAACACTACTGATTATACATTCATATAATCCATTCATCAGATCTATTATATACTCCTTAGGTACAAATCCACCTTTAATTGCACTCTTGAATTCATAACCAACACCATCTTTAATAGGTTCAAATTTTCTAGCTATATCTGCAAATTAACTTAGACCACTTGATAGTTTATTGTGCATATATTTAACTTTTATTATTTTTTAGATGCTTTCTCAATAGTTCACTTGAGGTGCACCCACATAAATTTCAACCTTGAATTCTTTCTTCAAATAATAAGTAATTATTTCTGAATGCAGCTTCCCTATTCATTCTATAACAATTTGGTTGCCCTCTTTATCTCTTGAGAAGTGGAAAGAAGGATTTTATTGAGAAATTTCAACAAGACCCATGGACATCTTATCCACATTAGCATTTAATAAAGGTTGAAAACCCTTATTCTTAAAAGTCAGACTACACAAAACTAGAACAAATTTAAGGGATATGGTGCCCATTCTAATTAAAGTCTTGATTGTTTTCTCATCAATCTCCTCTCCTTCGAGATATTTCTCCATTTACTCATCACTAAGTCACACTATAGTCCCAAGAATTTTATTCCTATACCACAAGGCCAAACCTAAAATATTAACTAGAATATCTTTGGTTATGTGTAGGATCATCATGGAAAAAATAGGCCCTTGAGTGGTGAAAAATTCAGAAAAATCATTGTTAAGAAACTTGACGTAAAAATTTGAATAAGTTATCTATATTATTTCAAAAATATGCAAGAATAGAATCTATAGAAAATTGAATGTAGTTTCTAAACTACTAGGTTTTTAATCTATTTGGTGAAAATTTGAAATCTCAATGCAAGAGTACTTAAATTTGAGGGAAAAATAAGAAGTAGGTGTCTTTCTGACCACCCTACCCACAATAAAATGATAATGATTTTTTATAAGATTTTAGATATAAGTAGAGGACTCATGTCCTGATGTGATGCATATTTTTTTGTAATTTTTTTTCAAGTAATATAATTAATTATGAAATTTTTCTTACAAATTTTAAAAAATATAAAAGCTTGTATGTCTGATCACCCTAACTTGGTCAAAACTTCATGAAATTCATTTTTTTTAAATCTTATAGTATTTGAAGCATAGAATGTGACACATGTTTCAGATTCAAAACATGTGATATTGTTTGAAAGTTATAAATGTTTTTCAATTAGCCTATCAATTAGGACTTTAGTTGTAATTCAAATAGAAAATGAATAATAATTATTTATTAAATTCAAAGCAAAGCATAATTTATATTGGTGGAAAGATGAGAATCCCCTTTAAAAATCCCTTTCGTTTCATCAATTTTGGGTAAAAAAAAAGTCATCGGCCACATACCCTACACATACCCATCATATCACCAATTTTTGGCCCATCATGATCCTGCACATACCCCTTCAGCTAAATTTTGTACCTAGTTCTTCCCCTAGGAAGAACAATATCACTTTTATTCATATCAAATCAATAACTCTTTGAAGGCTTTCCTCTACCACAATTGGGGTTTGTGCACAAGATGCTTTATCCCCTTATATTTTTTATTAGCATGTCTCTTTATCATGAAATGGTTTTCTCCAAATCTATTTATCTCATTAAAAAATAAAATATTGGGAACTCCATACTTTTTTGCTTGTCTCCACATAGTCATTAACTATAGCTCTTGAAATGAAGGAAAATAGGGGCTTCCCAAAAATGGAAAGGTAAGTCCAAAGAATGGAAATAGACCCTATCTTCCTATATTCATTAGGAAATGAGATCCTCATAATGAATTGATTATCAACCCTTAGGTGAATCAACCTAAAGTGAGAATCTTCATATTTCATTATGATTGAAGGATGGGGGTCAAGATCAAACAACACTTTGGGGAGAAAAACTAAAAATAGAAAATCAACACCAAAATGCAATCTATCACTTGGATCTTGAAGATTAAGCATAAAACTAAAAGAAACATCAAATTTTTTGGGAAATATAGGAGGGAATAATACAATGCACCTATCATAAAAATCAATTTCTACAAGCTTGTCAAGGACTCATTCGCCCATGGGAGAATAGTTCTAGGTCACCTTTTCTAGAGATTTATGAATCTAAAATATGAGCTTGAAACCTGCACTTCTTTCCTGTAACTCTGAACCTTTGCTCTTGATCTATGCCTATGACAAATCTGCAAAGAAAAAATTATTGTTTGGTTGCATATGGGAGTTTTCCTCAATCAAACCTCTAGTTTGGTAATTAAACCTTGATGAAAAGAAGAGATATGAAACATGAAAGTGTGTTAAATCCCTAATCTTTAATGTTTCTAAGATTATAAAATATTAAATACAAAGAAAACCTACTCAAATGTGTTAGAATAGGATCCCAAAATGAAACAATGGATAATGACAAATACCTACTTTGGGAGATATCAAATCACCTTAATAGATCACAAATATAAATATACCTTCCTTTAGAGAGAAAGTAAAATGATAATAGATGATAGAGCCACTTAGGAAACAAGTCATTATGCATGGTTGAATGGCTTAGTGCATCTCCCAAAACCTAGAACCATCATGATCCTCCATAGGCATCTATCATAAATATTTCACAATGCTTGATCTTGTTGACAAAATGAGCTTGAAGACCTACAAAAATAAATAGAATGTTGCTCCAAGACTTCAAATTTGAATGCTTTATTGATTTCTTCTTGCTCTTGAATGAAAATGCTTGTGATCTCATGTGAATTTCTTGCTTGTCTAGTGAAAAATGATTAAAATACTTATCTTTATAGGTATCCTTTCTAATTTCCTATTTATTAGATCTTGAAAGCTGACACTTAGAATTTGAATTTAGGACCTTGAAATGCCACCAAAACGTGTTTAATTTTGAATTTGTGAACTTAAAGAGGATCCATTTCCTCACCTAAAAGTTCGGGACTTAATTTATTTTGGGATATTAAATTAATCGATACCATTTATTCAATGCGGGTTATAGTGTCAGGAAATAAATAAAATAGGCCTTCAGATGCATAATAAAAAGTATTAGGGGCCTATTAATGAGGTTTAAAAATTCATAAATGAGAGGTCACTGAAATAGTTCCAAATTAAGTGTGAAATTGTATTTTCTCTTAGAAAGGAGTACAATTTTCTACACTACATTTAGCCCCCACTTTAGCAACCATATGACACTGCATGCATATGAAAGCTAAAGGAATTAAGATAAAAAGTATACTCATATGGATTCATTTGCAAGTAGAGATAATGAAACCCCCACTGTAGCCTTTTGGAAAACCATAATGCTAGGAACCACATCCTACAACACCGATTTGTTAGTCGTTCAAAAATCCTCTTATCAAACTTCTATAGAGAATCAAATTTGAGGGTAGATGTATGCCTCCCATATTCAACTTGCTTTATAGAGGTGGAATCAGGGTAGCCATGAGACCTCATCAAAATACTTATGTTTAGATGATGTTAACACTTATAATAGGGTATTGAATTTAAATGTTCACCACATATTGATAGGCATTAGATGACATCAAGGATGAAATCACAAATCCAACAAATCAAATGACGTTAAAATGGAGTTCACTAGCCCTTAATATGTTGATTTGAATACAATGTACTAATAAAATATACTTTTCTTTAATAGAATTTAGTATATGTGATTGAAAATGACACTTTTATCTATTTTCCTTTTTGCAATTTACCTTTGTGTAAAGTGATCGAAGATGCCTAGTAGATGAGCATACAAGCCTCCTAGACTTGAGATTTTGCATGATGAGGTAGTGCCGGGTGAGCTCCGACATATGGTAAGTGGATTCTACTCTACTTTGTCTTCACATTCATGCATTTATAATATATATTTTATCATTTATCTAAGTTTTTAGGACCCTTGCAAAAAAGTTGCAAAGTGTCCTCCTTTGGCACAAAGTATCCCTCTTAGTTGCAAGGACACCCTCCTCCCCCTCCCCCCCTCCCCCACCGTCCAAAAATGGCACATGTTTCCAAGTTGGGTGCAAAGTGTCCTAGAGAAAATTTAATTAAAATTTAATTATTTAATGTATATATTTAGGTTTTATTTTTATTTTTTTTATTCAATAGGTCCCTCCCTAAGCTTTGCAACACCTAGGGGGCAAACAATATTTTTTCCTTTGTGAGTAGATTTCTTAGCTATCAAAGGATGAGATTTGTACCTTATATAAAACAAGACTATTTTTGGTATACCTCATGCCACCCATGAGGTATCATGATGGTATGTTGATGGCCCTTGTAGAGAGGTGGGACATAGATACGTGCACCTTTCACCTTCCTATAGGTGAGATGACTATCACATTGGAGTACATTCACTGCATCAGCTACGAATACTTATCTAGGGTGAGGGTGAGATTGTCCATTCAGAAAATGATTGGACACTTGAGGAGATGTGAGATGATATTAAATACTATCTAGGTCAACCCATCCAAGAGACAAGCATTAGACCTCACATTGAGCTTAGATGGCTGCTATACGCACGGTCACCATTGTTGAGGTGCATTACATGATAGTTACTACAATATTAGCACTAGTTCCTAATGGGCAAGGCACACACTTAGATGGAGGATTAGTTCACATCATCTGAGTCATGGAGGTACATTAGATTGTTTATGATTGGGGTTGCAGTATGCTAGCACATATATACTATGATCTTGGTCACTTTGTGTACCAAGAATTGGATAGCATAATACATTATACGCTCTTACAGGTATGGTGCTTTGAGCACATCACATGTACAAGGCCTACAAGATATCTGACCATAGTGGCCATGAGCTATCCATGAACCTATAGCTATTCTCTAAGACACGCTTGGTAGGATGGAGATTTTCTACACTGGTAGGTCATATTCGAACACTTGGATGAGGACATAGTATGGATACCGTATCTCATGATAACTTGGTGGGAAGATGAGAGACATCAGTTCGTTAGGATGCAATAGGATCAATTTATACTAGGGTGACATGATTACATAGTGAGACCCTTCTACTATGATCATTTCATGCACTAATTTGGATGGGTTTAGGTTCTATTGAGGCCACAACCTATGTATCTACGATCAACACTGAGTGTTTTCAGGCCTAGAGACAGTTGTCACCTTACCATTTATGATTTTTACTATAGTTCAATTCAAAGGATGAGGACCATGACATGCCCCTAGTCTTCAAGGTTGATGACATAGGTGCCACAGTGGCCTACAAGCAATGGTGGATTAGAGCATGACCACCTCATGTCTTTCCTTGGCATCACCTTACAAGCCATGTAGGACCTCTCCTAGGTCGTAGAGATCATAGGGATGATAAGGAGATCGATGGGGATACAGATGATGAGGGTGTAGCACTAAACATATTTCTTGATGAGGAGGAGGAGGAGGATGTCTAGCCGATGAGTGATGATCTTGATGAGATAAAGGTGGCCACAATCAGCCTCGATAGGAGAAATCTACCTCCTATCTGAGTCACTAGAACATAATTAGCAGCTGCAACAGGGACTAGCATTCATGAGTGTGGGGAGGTCAATGGTATCGGGCCTTCCACACTTCCTACAAAGGAGCGATCCATTGTTACATGGCTTTATCTTTACTAGAAGGCTGGAGATCCAAGTGATGATGTGATATTTATGCCTTTATATGCTTATGTATATGATATATATATATATCATATACACAAGCATATAAAGGCATAATAAAAGCATATATATATATATCATGATGTGTATTGATATCTTTTATGATTTCCATCTTGCAGGGTCCACACGAGAGTGGCATGATCTCTATTAGTGGATATTAGTGGATGGCCATGGAGATGGTGCCTCCTTTTCCCCCACACGAGGACATATTGTCATACTACATGCCCCTACCTTCTATAGGGTGACATGCATATCTCTTCAAGCCAATTGCAATACTGAGGGTAGCATATGAGAGCACGACTAGACATGCTAACCTAGTTGAGTCCAGGGAGGAGTGAGTTACAAAGATGCTCTCAGCACTGTAGGCCCAACATTTCATGAGCTCCAAGCATCTCGAGTTTCAACAGATAGTGGGGTGGATGCCATCCCACGGTTAGAGGTATCGAGGCTAGAGAGAGAGATGGGTAGGCTATAGGAAGAGAGAGATCACATAGAGTAGGAGTGTGTTGAGGCACTCATATGAGAGGTGAGAGTAGTTGGTGAGGCACAGGGCCTACAGGTAGCCATGAGATCTATGAGTAGATCATGATCACATTCCACTATATTTTATCGGATGCTACCACTAGGCCCCGAGGGGTCTAGAAATCATAGGCCATAGCAACATTGTATTATTGATTATATGTACATTAAATTTTGATATATACTATATGATCATTCATGTTTTAGTTTGATGAGTTTATGTTGAATTAAATTTCAATGTGATTTATTAAATATCTTTAGTAAGAATGTTTAATAAATATTTCCATGATTTAATATGCATGTGATCTAATTAAAAAAAATTAGTTTACATTAGATTCTACATTGTGTTTGAGTATGCTATGTGAAATTAAATGTACCTATGATCTAATTTGAGAACATTAAATGCATAGAAGGATCTAATCTAACATAATGTACACAAGATGAATTCAAATAGTATGCAACTAAAATGAATAATCCATTTACTTGTTGAATAATTACTCCATAATCTAAGACACATAAATATCTACTTATCAAAGAAAGAAGCAATGAGAGATAAAATAGAAAACCATCTACTTAATCTGACAACACTACTTTAAAATGCATACTATTCAAAGAAGATGTTAGATGTAGTAATAATGTAAATGTGTGGTATTTATAGGTTCTTTGAGAGTTGTACCATTTATTTCTATTAATGTATTGCTCCAAACCCATAACATTCATCAATTATGTAAGGTCCTAATCAATTAGGGCTAAACTTTCCTTTTTCAATTGGGGCGACATTGACATTACGTTGATTCTCATATAACATGAAGTCACCTTTATTAAATATACAAGGGGTGACATGATCATTATAAATATGAAAAGGAACCTTTGCTTGGAATGGGATTAATTCATGATAAAATGGACTTAATGAGGCCTTGATTTAGTGTTGTGATTTATTTTATGCATCCACACTAGGTCTTGGACCTTTGCAAATTGAATAAAATATGTTTATTGATGTCTTGTAAAGGTGTTGTAGAGTCTTGTAAACGACTTTCATGCTTTTATAGACTTAATGAACCTATTTATCTTTAATTCAACATTGTAAAATGTGTTTAATAACATTATCACATCAATTTAGAAGGGTTGTGAATTAAACTTAATGTTAAATTAGTGTTGTAATGTGTCTTGTACATTCACATTGATTCTTGTGCCTTCCTTGGCTATGTGGACCTCATTTTAGTGTTGTAAAGTGTATTTAATTACAATTTTACATTGAATTATGTGTCTCAAGCCCTAATTTACTTTTATATCATCATTAATATTCCCCTATTAACCCATATTGTGCATCCTAAGGCATATTTTGATCAAAGGACTGACATAGTCATTATATAAGCCTAATTTTCTTACTTCTCGGCATTCCAACTAGCAAAAATGACCCCTATGAAACCCATTCTCCATTAGTGGTGAATTAATCCCATCTAGGTGGGACCCATTCACCATTAGTGGTGAATGAGTCCCATTTTGAGTCATTTTTGGGGTTTGAGTGGGAAAAATTAGGTTTTAACTTTAATTTTTCTACATGTCGGCCTGTGATGAGGTATAATTGAGATACTAAGGAATAATTATCTATAAATAAGTGTTTTTATCCTCATTTTACATCTAAAAACCCATCTTTACATCTCACATCTTTAATTCATCATCTATCTTCTCATCCAAGTCAAGCAAGCTAGGGTTTCTTCACTAGAAGTCATCAAGTTAACTTTCTAAAGCATTCAAGGGTTGAATCTTCATGTTTTGTTGCATAAATTCAAGATAAATCATCATGGAAAGGTAATAAATTCCATTTTTCATGTTTCATTCCATTATTTCATCATTTTCCAGTTTAATTACCTAGAAGGGGTTTGACCAAGGCAAACCCCCATGCCTTAATGTTCAACATTTTCTCTTTTCTTCTTGTGTGTTTGTATATTTAGGACTCTTGGAAACTTAGAAATCATTTAAGATCAAGTTTCAAAGTTATTCAAGTCACCTCTTCATCATTCAAGTCAAAAATATCAAGAAAAAGTCACTTATAGGCCGAAATTTGGCAATTTCAGATCTGGAAACCTGGAGGTGCAAATTGAGCAATCCAAAAGCTACAGATTCCATTTTTGAGTTTAAGGAAAACTCAAAGTGGACTAATTCACTATAGTGGTGAATGAGTCCCACTGTACATTTTTTTTGAAGATTTTTGTAGTTTTGGACACCCTTTTGGCTAAAATGGGCTCTAGTATAGTCATCCAAAACTAGAATTGATTCAGCCAAAGTGGCGAATGAGTCCCACCAAGCCTAAATTTTAGTATCAGTATCCTTCCAAATGTATTTTCCATCCTTCACCAAGATCCCAGGTGCACACTTTCAATTTGATTCATTTTTGTTAAGTTTTGCATTCATTTCTAGTTCATTTCTACATAACACAATGTGTTTTTAAACAAGTTGCATTTCAATAGTTTAGCATACTTAATCAATCAATATTATTAATTAGTTGCATCTATAACATTTCATTTAGACATAATTTCATCATACATATCTTAGATTGAGTGAACCACTTAGGTTTTTGAGGTTTATCTCTCTCCTTTTAGGTGAAAAACCTTAAGAGTGCAAGAGAAGTACATAGATCCAAAAATCTATGGTTCACTCTTTATATGTATTATCATCAATAATCCCCTTGAGAGAAATTATCAATGAAGGAATTTCCAACTCTAAGGGAATTATTGCCTTAGTGCCATAAACAAGGTTGTTGGAAGTGTTTCTTGTAGATGTTCTAATACTTGTATGATAGGCCCACAATGAATAAGTTAATTGAGTGTGCCAATATTTATTATGTTTACTTACCATTTTCCTTAGGATTTTATCAATTGTTTTCTTAGTTGATTCTACTTGACCATTTGACTATGGGTAGTATGATGTTGAAAAGCGATGTTGAATATGAAAGGTTTCCAAAAATTTCTTCACATCATTGTTTTTAAATGGAGTTCCATTGTCTAAAACTAATGAGGAAGGAGGACCAAAGTGAGAAATAATGTGTTCTAATATGAAACAAAATATTGTATTAGATTTTGTGGAACAAAGAGGGATAGCTTCTACCCATTTCATAAAAGTAACAGTAATTATAAACATATGTCCAACGAAAGAATGTCTTGATATTTTTCCAATAAGATACCAACACCAAACCAAGAATGGTCAAATAGGAACTTGGCCACGAAGCTCAGAAGTAAGAGTGTGAATCAAATTATGGTGTTCTTGACATTTATGGAAAAAAATTATGTGAAGAAAAATAATCTTGTTCCATGTCTTTCCAATTTGATCTAATGATCTTCCCCCAAAATGACCCCCACAAGCACCCACATGAGATTTTTCAAGGGCTATAGGGATTTTTTATTATTCAAGGAATATAATTAAAAGACCATCAAAAGATTGTCTCTATAACACATCGTCAAGGATTATGTATTTAGATGCAAGTTTTTGAAGGAAAGCTCTAGAGTTTTTAGTTGTAGGCTCAGGAAAGGTACCTTATTTTAAGTAGTTGAATATTTTTGTGTACCATTCACTAGAGTTTTTAATATCTTTTAATAACACTTCTTTGATGTTATCATCTATTGATGGTTTTGTGATTGTATGGACTATAAATGCGAAATTGACAGAAGTTTCTTTAGGAGATACAAGGGAAGCAACACTTGCCATTGCACTTGCATGTCAATTATCTTTTCGTGGTATGTTATCAATCATATATGATTCAAATAATTCCAATAAAGTCATTGTAAGATATTTATATTTAGATAGCTTATCATTTTTTGCTTGATATGAACCACTTATGTACTTAACAATTAATTGAGAGTCACCAAATATTTTAATTTGTTGAACACCAAGAGCTAAAGTTGCACTTAATCAAGCAATTAAGGCTTCATACTCTGCAATGTTACTTGTACATAGGAAGTTTAATCAATAGGATAAGGGAATAAGCTTTCTAGAAGGAAATATTACTATAACCCCTACTCCAGATCCAGTTCTACACTTAGACCCATCGAAGTACAATTCCAATGTTTCCTTTTCAATAGTCAACACACTTTTATCTGGGAATGAGTTTGTATTAGGTAACGCTAGTTGAGAAGGAGTGTTAGCTAAATGGTTGGTTAAGGCTTGTCCTTTTATTTCCTTTTGAGAGACAAATTTAAGATCAAACTTAGTTAGAAACATAACCCATTTAGCTAAGATTTCTGATAAATCGGTTTTAGCAAAAATATTTTTTAAAGGATCAAAATTTGTCATCACATTAATTTTCATGTTTAACAAGTAATGTCTCAATTTACTAATAACAAATAAAAGAGCCAAATATTTTTTTTCTATCGTTGTATATCGAGTTTTGTAGTCAATAAGATTTTGGCTAATGTAATAAATAGTATGTTATTTACCATTATCATCTTGTTGAGCCAACAATGTTGATAAATCATGGGTTGATGCTATTGTATAAAGGATAAATGGTATTTCTTGCATAGTGGGTTGTAAAATAGGAGTAGCGAGATAGTATTTCAAACTTTCAAAGGCTTTATTACAATCCTCATTCCAATTAAATTATGAATCCTTCTTAAGAAGTTATGTAAAGGGTAATGTGTAATCCACCAAAGATGCCACAAAATGACAGATAGCTTGAATTCTTCTTTGTAAAGTACGCAATTGAGAAATGTGTTTAAGAGGTGGCATGCTAACATGATAGCATCAATTTTCTTTGTGTCTACCTCAATGCCTTTGTGGGATACTATAGCACCTAACATTTTTCCACTATCCACTCCAAAGATACATTTTCTTGGATTTAGTCTCATGTTATACTTATGCCTTTTTTCAAAAAAAAATTGAAGGATGTTAACATTTTCATGACGAGTTAAAGATTTGGCTAGAATATCATCAACATGATCTTCCAAAATATTTGCATGTAATCATGAAATATTAATTTCATAGCTCTTTGATATGTTGCACCCGCGTTATTTAATCCAAAATTCATAACGACCCCAAAAAAACTTCCCCAAGTTGTAGTGAATGTTGTCTTATATTGACCTTGAGGGTTGATAACGATTTTATCATATCCAAAAAATCCATCCATGAATGACAAAAAAGAATTACATGTAGTCGAATCTACTATCATTTTGATTTTAGGAAGGGGAATTCATATTTTAAAGATTCTTTATTAAGGTCATGAAAACCCATACACATCCTAATGCGATTATTAGGTTTTGTGAATGTGACAATATTTGAGATCCATGGAGAATAGTCAATAGGAAAAACAAAGCTGACTACGAATAATTTCTCAATCTCAGCCTTAACCAATAAATCTATCTTACGATTCATCTTGTGTATATTCTATCTTACTTGCTTAGCATCTTGTTCAAGGACTATGTTATTTGTTACTATCTTAGCATCAATACATGGCATGTCTGAATAAGTCCAAGAAAAGAGTTCATGAAATTCATGTAATAATGTTACATGATCTTCTTATTCATCCTCATCACAACACTTTCCTATTTCAATCAATATTTATTCATTAGATGTTTCCATTGGTATGTTGATTGTATCCCCTATAGGTAGTGCATTTTATCTTGAAACTTTAGGGATATGTTCTTCTCCATCTTCATCAACATTACTGATTTCCTTTTCTTCATCTACTTGTTTAGTACTAACAATAGCACAAGTGACTCCTTGTTTTTCAGTGGGAGCTAGTGACTTGTCACAAACATTTAGCATTTATTTCATGGATTCATCATCTTCAAAGTATTCCAATGATTCATCACATGTATTAATAAACTTGAGATGCTTTAAAGTGAGAGTTATCTTAGAAGAACTACACATGATCATATTGATGTTGATTGAAGGTTTATGTGTTGCTTTTGTCATCTTAGAAGGATAATATCCAAGACCTATCTTAGTCTCTTGTGTGTTAGCTTCTATAGGAACACAGATTCCTTGTTCTTTCACCTCACTTCCTTTTTCATTATAACCAAGTTGTTTCAAGAGCTCGTAACCTCTTCCATAAAGTCTTTTCATCTCTTTCAGATTCGATGGTTGTTCATAGTCAACTTCATCAAAGTTTTTTGTATAACTTATGTCTTCTCCTAGAGTGGATGAAGTAGATGCTTGTGAAGGTTCTTTTTAGTTTTGTGTTGATAATACCATCGCTTCTTTTCCCTTTTTAGACTTTTTTGTTATGATCTTGTACTCTCCCATAAATTTAGGTGTAAAATCTAAAGAACTCCAATCATCATCAAATAGAATTTTCATTTCCTTAGTTTTCTTTTCTTTGTTTTCTTCCTCTTGCATAATTTTAGCTTTTGAAGTTGGTATCAATGTTTTCAAAGGAATTTCTTTATATTTCTCAGTGTGTAAACAACTTTCTAGTTTAGAATCAACTTTGACTATGTATGCTTGGTTTTTATAGAAATACTTCATTATACGATGAAGAGTCGAGGGCACCACTTACATCTCATGAATCCATTATCTACCTAAAAGAAGGTTATATGAAATATCTTGAGGTATAACATGGATAGGATTTTGTAATGTGACTTTTACAACTAAAATAGGTAATGTGATCACACCAAGTGGTTGTTTTCTTATGTTATCAAACCCATGAATGGATAAAGAATAGGGTTGCAATCTTAGTCTTATCCACTCCAAGCTTATCCAAGAGATTTACACTACACACATTAAGGGTTGATCCATTGTTGACAAGTGTTCTCTTTAACCAATTCCTATTAATGCAAGCTAGTATCATGAAAGCTTCATTTTTTTTTACACTTCTAAAGAAGGTAACTTGATTTGATGAAAAAAAATGTCTAGGTTAATTGAATTCATTCCTTGAATAAGGGTTGATGTACATCATTTTCATTTATACTAGGAGGAACCACAACTTGTTGCAAATATACTTGAAACATACTATGGTAATTAGGCAAGGCTTTAATAAGGTCCCATAAGGATACCATGGTAGGGGTATTATGAAGTTGTTCAACGAGATCACACTCCTTTCCACTATGAAAAGGAAAATGAGGAGAAATAGGAAAGATAGGTTGAGGTAATGGTAACAAAATAAGAGTGGATTGTAGTTTCCTATTGTTCCTTGTATTATATGTGCAAGCAATTGTATTGTAATTATGTTACTATGGAATATTGCTATTATCATGTTGGCTTGTAAAGTTCAATATATCTCATGGTTTTAATGGTTTCTTTTTAGGTGGTTCTAATATAATCATGGGTTTGTTTTGAACTTTAGGTTGATGTGAGGGTGGGTAAAGGATAATTTGGGGTGTGATTACATTAACATCTCTTTGTTTTATTTTATTATGAAAATCCTTAGTGGATGAACCTTGTTAGATGAAATCCTCAAGGGCTTCATTTAACATATCAAAGTCATCACTACTAAAGGGCTTGAGGGATATGTTAAAATGGAAAAAGAGATTTGACTTGATCAAATGACTATGCATTCTCCAAGGGTTTCATCAATTTGTTCTTGTTTGATGTTTTTTATTTTTATTCTATTTTCTAATGATTGCAAAATGTAAACTAGTCTATCTAAACTATGAAATGATGCTGAAAATAAAGGAAAAGTACCAAAATATAATGTTATCTTGAAATGAAATATGCGAGAAATGATTTCTCAAATGTTACAAAATCTAACTAGAGAAGCAATAACTTGAATTCAAAATTAGATTGTTTCAGGTTCAACCAATTCTCAAATCTGAAAACAACAACAAAAATCTAAAATAGAGGTAAAAAATCACCCATGAACTTGTGTAAGGGTCTGTACATGGACTCATTCACCCCTGGGGGAATGGGTCCTTTGTCAAGGTTTTTAAAATTGAATTTTCCAAGATCTGAGTTTTTTTTATGTGTTTTATGTTTTTTATTACAAACAGGGGTTTCTATAATAGGTTTTCCAAAATAAAGGTGTCTAAATACAATCTCAAATAAGCTCAAATGATGAACTAAATGACTATTTTTAAAAATTAAAGTTGAATCTAAATTTGAAACTAAATGGTTGAATGATGATCTTGATATAAGTACAGTAGAAAATTAATGCAAATATAATGCAATTTTTTATATTTTCTATGAATTTTAATGATGGAAACATGCAAATTTAACCCTAAATGTAATGTTCACAAATTCAAGATTAAAGAACCCTAAATGTAATGGAACTAATGTAAAACTAAAGCAAACTAGTGCAAAATCTAGATCTAGGGTTGAAATGGACTCCAATTTTCATAATTTTCTTGTACAAGGTCGGGTTCACCAAAATGAAATGAAGGAAAATAGGGGCTTCCCAAAATGGAAAGGTAAGTCCAAAGAATGGAAATGGACCTTGTTTTCTTATATTCATTAGGAAATGAGATCCTCACAATGAATTGATTATCAACCCTTAGGTGAATCAATCCAAAGTGAGAATATTAATATTTCCTTATGACTGAAGGATGGGGGTCAAGGTCAAACAACACTTTGGGGAGAAAAACTAAAATTAGAAAATCAACACCAAAATGTAATCTATCACTTGGATCTTGAATATTAAGAATAAAATTGAAAGAAACAACAAAGTTTCTAGAAAATTTGAGAGGGAATAACATTGTACACCTGACATAAAAATCAATTTTTGCAAGCCTTTTAAGGACTCATTTTCTCATGGGTGAATGGGTCTAGGTCACCTTTTCTAGAGATTTCTAAATTTGAAAACTGATCCTAAAATGTGCACTTCTTTCCTATGCCTCTGAACCTTTGCTCCTCGATCTATACTTGTGACAAACCTGTAAAGGAAAAAATGTTGTTTGGTTGTGGATGGGAGCTTTCCTCAGTCAAACCCCTAGTTTAGTAAGTAAACCTTGCTGAAAAGAATAGATCTGAAACATTAAAGTGTGTTAAATCCTTAATCTTAAGTGTTTATAATATTATAAGAGCTTAAATGCAAAGAAACCCTACTCAAACATGTTAGAATAGAATCCCAAAATGAAACAATGGATAGTGACAAATACCTACGTTGGAAGATATCAAATCACCCTAATAAACCACAAATCTGAATATACCTTCATTTAGGTAGGAAGTAGAATGATAATAGAAGATGAAACTACTTAGGAAATAATTCATTAGGCTTGGTTGAATGGCTTGGTGCATCTCCCAAAACCTAGAATCCATCATGATCCTCCATAGGCATCTATCATCAATCTTTGACAATGCTTTATCTTGTTGATAAAATGAGCTTGAAGGATTGCAAAAACAAATAGAATGCTACTCCAAGACTTCAACTTTTAATTCTTGATTGATTTCTCCTTCCTCTTGAATTAAAATGCTTGTGATCTCATTTGAATTTCTTGCTTGTCTAGTGAAAAATGATTAAAAGGCTTAGCTTTATAGGATTCCTTTCTAATTGATTGTTTATTAGATCTTGAAAGACGACACTTAGAATTTGAATTTAGGACCTTGAAATTCCACCAAAAACATGTTTAAATTTGAATTTTTGAACTTAAATAGGACCCATTCACCCATGCGTGAATGGTTCTTGACCTAAAAGTTTAGGACTTAATTTATTTAAGGGCATTAAATTAATTGATAACATTTATTAAATGTGTGTTATAGTGTCAGGAAATACATGAAATGGGCCTTTGTATGCATAATAAAAGGTACTAAGGGCCCATTAATGAGGTTTAAAAATTCATAAATTGAGAGGTCACTAAAATAGGTCCAAATTAAGTGCGAAATTTTACTTTCTCTTAGAAAGGAGTACAATTTTCTACACTGCAACTCTATAATTATCAAACTATCAAACAAAAAATTAGTCCCATTTAGTGACCTAAGAGCATGCTCCACTTCCAAAGTAGAGTCCACATGACCAATAGTATCAATAATTATGTTTATATGATGATTATTCTAGATAGTTGTTACAAAAAAAATGATTATTATGCATTTATATTTCATTGATGGGTTGATGTGATCAAATTGACTCATGCAATGAAAATATCACTAGCCTTCATTCATAAGACCCACATGACTACATGTGAAGAGACTTCAAAGAATAGCTACCATTAAGAAAAAAATATAATTGTAACCTAAAAATAAGTTCTAGAGGTCATAACAACAATTGTCACTCTTCCCATTCAAAATAGGTGTATATTAATATCAGTGAATTTTCACTTCATATTGATCACATCCTTAACCAAGCATCATTGTCTTGTTTTATTTGATGCATAAAAGTGCATATATGGTAATAAATAATTCTAGGCATATGTAGAAGCAATATGTAAGACATTCTTCCTAATTAAGCTTATATAAATGAGGCCTCAATTTTCCTCTAGAGTCTACCCTTTATTTTCAAGCACAAAAAGCACAAAAAATATTGAGTTGAAAAAGCATATGATAGCATAAAAGTAAGAATTCTCTTATAGGGATCCACTGTAGAAGTAAGTTTATAATCATGGTAACCAATGAAGAAGATAACTAATTTTCCAATGTTTCTACACTACCAAAAATTCTATTTTAACATTAAATGGAATTATTTTATACACTAGAAAGAAATAGAAAACACATAGTATCCAATTGTTCACCCTTGATGTGACAAGAATAGATATGGATACCATAAAACTATTCTCATTTGAACCTTTTTTTCCTACCATGCTTTCGACACAAATAAGGACACTAGAAAATTTTGTGGACTTTGGCTATATGTGTGCCAAGAGCATTTCTACTAAAAATTTTCTAAAATATTTTTCATGAAATTAAATTATGCAGGTAGTGAGTGAAGGATAGAAGACTAAAATAGCTCTAAGAGAAAAGAAAGAAAGTTGTTTCTATTGAACTAGAGATGATTACAAATAACTATATGCAGTTTATCATGTATTCTTCAATCTCTCTTTGCATGAGAAACAAGGATGAGTCCCAACTGATTTTTCAAAGCAAAAAAATGGCTTTAGGAAGATCCTTGGAAAATATATCAACTTTCTCAGATGCAGGGAAAAATTGTAATTCCACTATCCCATTGTGATCGAAATCTTGTATGATAGATCTCAATGTGCTTCAATATAGTATGAAGCACAATATTTTTAGTTATTTTAATGGTACTAATGTTATCGCAATAAATAGTTGTTGGATGCTCCTTCAAACCAATTGTAGATCTTCCAAAATCCTTTCAATCCATCTGGCTTGACAACTAGTTGTTTTTGTTACAACATGTACTCTACTTCTATGAAAGGTAGAGCCATGCTTACTTGATTTTTACTACTCCAAGATAAAAATCCAAAACCAAGTCAGAAAACATAACCAAATGTTGATTTTCTATCATCCACTAAACCGAGAATCTGTGTAACCAACTACCTAAAATTTATCAATGGGAGAATCATGAATGCCAAAATTTTGTATACCACTCACATACCTTAAGATTATTTTTGTAGCACACCAGTAAGGCTCATGTAGATCTTGCATGAATCGACAAATGAGGTTCACAACATACATAATATTAGTTCTAGTTGTATTGAGGTACATGACGCTCCCAACCAGACTTCTATATAAAGTAGCATCCACTTTGGAACTTGCATCTTCCTTGGTTATTTTCCTACCAAGGGCTATAGGTGTTGCAAATATAGTGCATGAAATCATTCTAAACCACTTCAATAAATCAGCCACATACTTGGTTTAAGAGATAAATATTCCTTCATAATGTTGTTGCACCTCCACTCCAAGAAAATAATGCATGATTCATAGATCTGAAATCTCAAATTCTTATTTCATTTCTCCTTGAAATTTATCAATGAGAGATGGGCTATTACCTATATAAATGAGATCATCAATATAAAGGTCTGAAATAATGAGAATATCATTACCAAGATGTTGGATATGTAGGGTTGGCTCAAAGAAATTTCAGATGAACCCTTTCTTCAAGAAATAGCTACCAATCTATGCATATTAGGCACAAGGAGCTTGCTTCAACTCATAGAGATATTTTTAACTTGTAAACCAAATGTTCTTTCCCTAGAATTTCATAACCCATAAGATGTTGCACATAGAATTCCTCATCAAAAAACCCATTTAAGAAGGCTAATTTTATGTCCATCTAATAGGCTGGCCACTTGTGTTGTGCAACATGAACCATAGATTTTTGGGTGTGAGGCTTATAGACTACTCTTGCACTCTTAAGATGTTTCATCTAAAAGGAGAGAAATAAACCTCATGAAAAATCAATGTGGTTCACCCAAATTAATATGTGTATGATATTATTAAGGCTAAATGACATTATCTAAATGCAACTAATCTTAGTAATTGATTGATTTTGAATGCAAAACCTAAGGAATATGCAATGTTTGAAAACACAATAATGTTTGCAAAAAGCTTAAAATGATGAATGAAAATGAAAATTAAACTAAATAGAAAGCCAAATATCAGAATGTGTGCACTTGAGAAGATGAAGAGGACTAGAAAACAATCTGGAAATCTGATTTTGAACTGATTGGGACTCATTTACCAACTTGGGCGAATCAGTCCTAGGTCAGGATTTTTCTGCACATAAGTTTTTTTCTGCTAACTGGGTGTCTAGATCTACATCTAACTCAAAATGGCACCTCAAGAGGGACTCATTCGCCATGCATGGTGAATCAGTTCACTTTCAAATTTCTATAATTTCAAGTTTCTATTCCGCACCTTGACACATGTACAACACTTTCTAATGAAAACCCGAATTGGGACCTCAGAAAATTCTTGCAAAACAACTTAAAATTGTTTGTCTAATGGTGGTTTTTCCTTGGTCAAACCCCTAGTTGGGTAATCAAACCTTGAATGGAGAAGAATCTGCATAAAACCCTAGCCTGAGATGTGTTAAAGACTAGAAAAGTCTCAAGTGCATTAAAAATCCTATTCTATTGTGCAAGGATAAGAAATGCAAATGTGATTTGAATGATGCAAGATCTCAACTCTAGAAATCACACAACACATCAAAAATGGAGACAAAATGACATGCAAATGGAACGTAAATGAATTGTAAACCTTAATCTAAAGATAGAGAAGAAATGGAAGATGGAATCACTTTCAAAACAAGTATTTAGGTGTGATTTGATGGCTAGTTGCATCTCCTCAACCTAGATTTCTCTATGATTCACCATAGGAATCCATCATCAACTCTTTTTAATGTTGAAATTTGATCCAAAAAGTGAGCTTCAAGACCTGCAAAAACCCTAGTTTGTTGCCCTAAAACTTCAACTTTTCCAATTAAACTTGTTGTAGAAGACTTTACTTTAGAATTTTCTTTTGTGAAATGACTAAAAGATGTGTAAAATGACTTAAAATGAGTATTTATAAGCAACAACACCTAATTTTCCCATTATTTAGACCTAAGAGGCTGACATTCACTGAAAAATTAAGTTGAATTAATTGAATTCCCACTCAAAATTGAATTTCCCTCAAAATGGATTCATTCACCACCCTTGGTGAATGGGTCCCACCAAAGGGGAATCATTTTCCCAAGGTGGTGAATGGTCCCACCAGTGGTTTTTGAAGGTGGGTTTGTAGGATATGGATGAATTGAATGTTGTTTGTCAAGATTTAAGTGAATTTTTCAAGTGAAACAAGGCTCTAGATAAAAAATAATGGGTCTTAGGGGCCTATAAATGTTTCTTTGAAGGATAAATGATGCATGGGCACTCAAAAGTAGGTCTAATTAGGCATGAAATGGTCTCTTTTGTCAAGAGGGTCCAATTTTCTACGTCACACAATAATAGCCAATATAATCTTGGTTGTATCAAATCATGAAACTAGCGTGAAGATACATAGCTTTCTAAACTAATTTTTCCCAAAATTGATCCTCCAAATAAGTTGAAGAAAGAATGAAACAAGCCATAGATCCATGATAGTCTAATTGAGATGCTCTGTAATGTCATTTTGCTAAGGTGTATGAGGGGTATTCAAATATTGTTTCATTCCATGACACTTAAGAATGCCTAGAATTCCTTTGACATGAATTTCCCCTCAATCCAAATGGATGAGAAGAAGAGACTTGCCTATCTCTCATACAACTCATTAGTAGAAGTCTTGAAAGAGGGAAAAGGCTTCACTCTTCTTTGTGAGAAAGCAAACCTAGGTTTTACAAGATAAGTCATCCACAAACAATTAAAATTATTTGCAACCTTGAAAGGAAGTGTAGTGTAGGAAATTGTATACCCTTTACAATTTCACACTTTGTTTGGGTCCCTTAATTTATTGGACTTAATTAAGATTATAATTTACCAAATTATGCATTCCAAAGCCTTATTATTCTCATTTTTTGAAAGGGAAACCAATATTTAATAAATGCAATTAATATTTGGAATGCGGTGGCACAAGTAGATGTTAATGGTGATCTTACAGAGGAATTTTCTTTGGAAAGGTCAATTAGGCAAGGATTCCCCCTGGCCCGTACCTTGTTTATTATTGCCTCAGATGTTTTGCACTACATCCTTAGGGTTGATAATTCTATGTGAAAGGTAAAATCTATTTCTCTACCAAATCAAGGAGAATTACTCAATATTTAGTTTGCTGATGATACCACATTGTTCCCTCAACTAAATGAAGATAACATCTCTAATCTAATGGTGAAACTTGATACATTTTGTGTTTCTTTTAAAGAAAAAGTCTCTATAGCTAAATCAATTATGTTGGGATGGAAAGGAAGGCCTCCAGATTGGCTATCTAAGTTTGGGATGTAATGGGGAGGACCCCAAAAGCATGTTAGATATCTAGGCATACCATTCGCATTCATCCCAAATATAAAAGAGATGTAGCTATGGATCTAAGGGAAAATTGATAAGAAGATCAATAAATGGAATAGGTAGTTCCTATCCTTGGTAGGGAGAATTTAGCTATGCTAGAAAATAATTGCTTCATTCAACCTTTACTTTGCCTTAGTTTGGTTGTTCAATAGCTACAGGTAGATGAAATTCATAAAAAGATAAGGAGCTTTTGTGGTTAGATGGGAAAGGTAAGAAAAAGAAGCATGATGTGAAGTGAGAGTGGTGATGCTTCAGCAAGGCTGAAGGAGGCTAGGGTCTAAAGGACCTTAAAATCAAAGGAATAGCCTTGGAAACTAGGTGGATATTCAAATCACTCGAGGGGGACAAGCTGTGGAAAATCTTGGTCAAGAATAATATTCAAAGGGAAATACCCAAGCATGCAAAAGCTTGGAAAGGGCTCCCATTGAGTGACCTCATTTGTAGTAAGCACCCCATAACCCCTGAGGGGTCTATGGTTTTCAAGATTAATTGGAAGGCATGTGAGCCTATTTAAGAACACATCCAAAAATTTCATGTCTTCATAAAAAATACTTTGCCTACCCATGGATCAATCTGGTGGAATCTTAGTCATAATGGAAATCCTTTGGCCCTTCTACATGGATGTTCAGCCAAGGAATGGGATAACAAAGGAAAAAAGATCATCTTCAATATCTTTGAGGAGGGAAGATTAAAGAGCTAGAACCAATAAAGAGCAGAATTTAATCTACCCGTGACCAATTGGAGAACTTATTCTATCCTAAAGGATCCTTGTAAGGAAATAATCGATATAGTTAGTTTTGAATGTTGTGGTTGTGTTGCTGGTATTTGGTTGTCATTGATGTCAAAACTATTAGCATTAGTACATTTGAAGCTGTATATGTCGAGGATATTGAGAAAATTGAAATAAATGAGTTGTAGGTTGTTAGTGGTGAAGTGATGTTCTATCTATCGGTGAGTTCCGTACATTGTTGATAAGAGGTTGTGGACAAAAGGGTTTGTTTCTGAGTGTATCTAGTTTATCCAAGTTGAGTTTCAAAGATCCGCGTGAAGATTTGATCGAGTTATGAAGATTTACATTTTGATAGTTATTTTGTTGCTTCAGTTAGTGTTTTTGATTGAAGATTATGTGATTCTAGTTAGTTCAATTGTTGCTGATGCTACTTTGATGTTTTTTAATTCTTGTGGATGTTTCTAGATCATGCTCTATCTTTGTTGCTTGCCCACATTGATCGTTGTGCTCGTGGATGGATATTTTCTCTTGCGTGTTCATGTTTTTCTTGTTCTTTGCTGACAGGGTGTTGAAGCATGTTGTGGATCTTCGGGGAGAAATTAACTGGAGTGTTTTTGTGCTGGAAATGTTGATTTGGGTCTTCACTATGTTGTGGCCAACCTTGGTTGATTCACATTGAAAATTATCTATTATTTTGGGCCGATAGTTTGTATTCATTTTATTATTTCTTCATGGCCGATTTGTAGCAAATGTAATTTCATGTTGTGGATATATAACACTGATTTTTAATTCAAAATTAAAGTGTGTGCAAGGGTGTACTTTTGTGTGTGTGTGTGAATATTGTTCAAATCATCTGGAGGAAGAGCAGAGTGTGAAGAAAATTGAAGAAGAGTGAAGAAGTGTTCATGTGCTTAACTGGAACTATAATCAGGCATTAGCAGATGCTATTTTCTCAGTTCAAAATTTGGATGGCTGTAATCTAAATCTTTTTGTAAGACAACGTGTCTTCCTTTGTAATTGAGCAGTGAGCTCTAGGCAGTGTTCCTAAATGCATGTGCATTCCCCATTTATTCTTTTTATACTTTTAATAGGGTATAATCTTGTGGATTGACCTCCACCATGGTTTTTCCCCTAACAGGGTTTCCACATAAAAATCTTGGTGTTATGTGTGTTTTTGATGTGTTGTTGATTCATTATTTCATTAATATTGATCAAGATATGAGAATAAGGATTAGTAAGTTTAATAAGTTTAAAATTTGGTGATAGCTAATTTAGATATGAGAATAAGGATTAATAAGTTTAATAAGTTTGAGTGATATTGAGATGACAAATGTTATGGATTTGAAGACTGCTTATGAGATCTGGGAAAAGTTGGAAACTTTGTATGAAGGTGATGCTACTATGAAGATTGCTAAGTTGCAGAGTCTAAAAGGGAAATATAAAATATTGAGAATGGGTGATGATGAAAATCTTACTACTTTCATGCAAAGAGTGAATGAACTTGTGTGTGGTATTAGATGTACTAGTGGAAAGTTGGAAGAATCAGAGATTGTTGCTAAAGTGCTTAGATCCTTTCCTATTGCTTATAATGTCAAAGCTAGTGCTATTAAAGAACTCTAGACTATAACAAATGTAACCAGAGATATGTTGGTTGGTAAGCTGACCACTTTTGAGTTGAGTGAATTTGGTGATGCCCTTTCTAAGGTTGAATCTGCATTTAAGGCTACTACTTCTGGAAGAGATAGATAGAGATATGGTCTAGCTGAGAGTTCATATAGAAAGACATTCAAGTATGAGGATGAAATTAGATAGATTGAAGAAGAAGAAAGAGAGCTAGAAGAGCTGGAAGCACTTATTGTCAAAAGAATACTAGGAGGAAAAGGTAAGTATGAAGGAAAATTTCCTCTTAAATGTTTTTCTTGCAATAAGATAGGTCATTTTGCATCAAGGTGTCTGGAAAGAGATTCTAAACCAAGACATAACAAGCATAAATTTCAAAAGAAGTGTTACTATGTTGCTGATGAAGGTGTGACAAATGATGAATCTGATAAAGGTGAAGACAAATGGGTATTTATTGCTATCAATGAAAATAATCTTGTATCTATTGAATCTAATAGTTTTACAAATGTGGAGAAAGCCCTAGCTACTCGAGTTGAAGAGAAATATGAATGGGTGATTGATAGTTGATGTTCACATCATATGACAGGAGATAAAAGTAAGTTTGTGAGCTTGGAAAAGTATGATAGTGGTGTTGTGAGATTTGTTGATAACATAGCTGGTGTGATCCATGGCAGAGGATACATTTCTCTTGATGGTAAGAATAATACTAATGATGTCTTGTATGTGGAAGCCTTGAAGCATAATCTTTTGAGTGTCATAAAAATGGTTGATAAGGGTTATAATCTTCAGTTCAAGGATGTAAATTACAGAATATTGGGATTTTTTTGAAATGTGATTGCATCAGGTACAAAAACAAGAGGTAATATCTTTCAATTGAATGTTGCTAGAAAAAGTTGTTTGATTTCTCAAGTTGATGAAAGTTGGTTGTGGAATAGGAGAATGTGTCATGTTAACTTTGATAACATTGTCAAGATAAGTTCTACTAAGGCTGTGAGAGATATACCTAAGTTGGTAAAACCTATTAATGACATTTGCAAGGAATTTCAGTTGGGAAAGTTAACTAGAATTTTATTTTAGAGAAAACAACATTGTTCAAGTGAATTGTTGGAGCTTGTGCATACTGATTTGTGTGGTCCCTCTAGAATCAGAAGTTTACAAGGTTACATGTATTTCATGTTGCTTACTGATGATTATTCAAGAATGATGTGGGCTACTTTGTTGAGGGAGAAATCTGAAGTGCTGGAAAAGTTCAAGATCTTTAAGGCTATGGTTGAGACAAAGACTGTTCTAAATTTTAAATGTTTGAGATCGGATAGAGGTGGTGAATTTACTTTTGGTGAGTTTAATTCTTTTTGTGGAGAACATGGAATAAAGAGAATTATCTACACTGCGGACCCCTCAACAAAATGGAGTTGTGGAAATGAAGAACAAAATAGTTCATGATGTTGCTAGAACCATGATGCTGGAAGGAAATGTCCCTCATATCTATTGGACATAAGCTATGAGTACTACTGTGTATATCCTCAAGTGGGTACAAATCAAAGGTGATATTGTTAAGACCCCTTTTGAGCTATGGACTGGTCATAAGCCTACTATTAGATATTTCAAAATCTTTGGGAGTAGATGCTATATCAGAAGAGATGAAGATATAGGAAATTTTGATGCTAGGAGTGATGAAGGAATCCTTTTGGATTATTCTATAAAGAGCAAGGCCTACCGATGTTACAATAAGAGATTGAAGAAAATGGTTGAAAGTGAAAATGTTAAGGTTGATGAAGACATTGCTAGACCATCCAAAACCTGTGGATATGATTTTGATGATCAAAATGATAGTACAAACAAAGGTCAGACATCAAATCAAGTGCAAATCATTTTGGTGGATCAGGAAGATCAAGAGGAAGAAGAAACCAGTGAAGTTGCAGAAGAGAGAACACAAGAGCCTGAAGTTCAAGAACATTCTAAGAAGACTCTGAGGTATGTAAGATTGAATCTTTCAGAAGATCAAATTATTGGTGATAAGAGTAAAGGTTTCTAGACTAGGAGAAAAATTGCACAAGAATATTGCTTGATTTCAAAGACCGAGCCTACTAGTGTGAATAAAGCATGGAAAGATGAACATTGGGTTAAAGCAATGAAAGAAGAGCTACCACAAATTGAGAAAAATGATACATGGATTCTTGTTCCTAGACCTAAGGATAAAAATGTAATTGGAACTAAATAGGTCTTTAGAAAAAAAATGAATGAGCAAGGTGAAGTGGTTAGAAACAAAGAAAGACTGGTATACAAAGGATATTCACAGATGGAAGGAATTTATTTTGAAGAGACTTTTTCCCCTATTGCTAGAATTGAAGTTGTGAGACTGTTTCTTTCTTATGCTGCTTACAAAGATTACACGGTTTATAAGATGGATGTCAAGTCTATTTTTCTAAATGGAGAGTTGGAAGAAGAGGTGTATATTGAGCAACCTCATGGAATTTAGTTGAATGATAAGGGAGATATGGTTTTCTGGTTGAAGAAAGCATTGTATGGACTTAAGCAAGCCCCTAGAGCATAGTATGCTAGATTGGACAAGTATTTGTTGAAGCTTGGATTTAACAAAGGTACCACTGATAGTAATTTGTATTTCAAGAATGATGATAAAGATTTGACTGTGGAAGTTTTTGTTGATGATATCATTTTTGGAGGAGATGATGGTTTGTGCATGAAGTTTGATAATGAGATGAAGAGTGAGTCTGAGATGTCAATGATTGGTGAGATGAAATTATTTTTGGGATTGCAAATTACTTAGTTAGATAAAGGAATTTTTATATCTCAGTCCAAGTATGTGAAGGAATTGCTAAAGAAGTTCGGTATGGAAGATTCAAATCCAGTTGTTACACCCATGGTGACTAGATGCAAGTTGACAATAGTAGATGATTCTTTGAAGGAAAATCAGACTAGATCAAATCAATGATTGGTGGATTCCTTTATTTGACTAAAACTAGACTTGATATCATGAATGTTGTATGTATTGTTGCTAGATTTCAAGCCGATCCTAAGGAATCTCATGTGACTGTTGTGAAGAGAATTTTTAGATACTTGAAGGGAATAGTTGACTTTGGTCTATGGTATGCTAAAGATGATGATCTTACCTTGAGTTCCTTTACTGATTCTAATTGGGAAGGAGATGTGGATGACAAAAAAAGTGCTAGTGGTGGTACATTTTTCTTGGGTAAGAAGCTAATCTCATGGTTAAGTAAAAACTAGAATGCCATTTCTTTATCTACTGCAGAGGCCGAATACATTGTTGTTGCTAACAATTTTACTCAAGTATTGTGGATGAACCAGATGTTGAAAGATATCAGAGTTGTGTATAATGATCCTATTGCTATATTCTATGATAATTCAAGTGTCATTAATATTTCTAAGAATTTGGTGCTGCATTCAAAAACCAAGCATATATCTATCAAGTTTCACTTTTTGAGAGAAAAGGTAAGTGAAAAGGAAGTCAGATTGGAGTATGTGCCTACTAAGGAGTAGATTGTAGATATCTTTACAAATTCATTGCCTAAGGATACTTTTGAGTATCTTAGAGGGAAGTTAGGGGTGATTACCCCACCTAATCAGATTTAAGGATGCATTGCATTGCATCAGTTCATGCATTTCATAATCATATCTTGTTTTAGATTGATGTTGTGGTGGCTGCTACTCAGGGGGAGTAGTCAGATGGTTCAAAAATTTAGATATGTGGTTCAGAGCTTAGAGATATTTGTCATTGATGTTAAAGGGGGAGAAGAGTAATGTGAATAACTAGTGATTATCTGGGGAAAAGAGCCTTGTGGGGAGAAGATCATGTGAAAGAGCTGAGAAAAAGAAAGAGTCGGAACCTAAGGGGGAGTAAGTGTTAAGAGATAGTTGTGTTAATGGTTTTTTTCACATCATGTGTTGCCATTAATGCCAAAAGGGGAGATTGTTGGATGTTGTGGTTGTGTTGCTGATATGTTGTTGTCATTGATGTCAACACTATTAGAATTAGTGCATTTGAAGTTGTATATGTCGAGGATATTGAGAAAATTGTAATAAATGAGTTGTAGGTTGTCAATGGTGAAGTGATGTTCTGTATGTCGGTGAGTTCCATACATTGTTGATCAGAGGTTGTGGACAAAAGGGTTTTTTGCTGAGTGTATCTAGTTTATCCAAGTTGAGTTTCAGAGATCCGCATGAAGATTTGATCGAGTTATGAAGATTTACATTTTGACAGTTTTTTTGTTGCTTTAGTTAGTGTTTCTAATTGAAGATTATGTGATTCCAGTTAGTTCAATTGTTACGGATACTTCTCTGATGTTTCATAATTCTTGTGGATGTTTCTAGATCATTCTCTATCTTTGTTGCTCATCTTCATTGATCGTTGTGCTCATGGAAGGAGATTTTATCTTGTGTTCATTTTTTTCTTGTTCTTGGCCGACAGGGTGTTGAAGTGTGTTGTGGATTGTTGAGGAGAAATTAATTTGAGTGTTTTTATGTTGGAAATGTTGATTTGGGTCTTCACTATGTTGTGGACAACCTTGGTTGATTCACATTGAAAATTATCTATTGTTTTGGGCCGACAGTTTGTATTCATTTTATTATTTCTTCCTGGCCGATTTGTAGTGAATGTAATTTCATGTTACAAATATATATAAGAGTGATTGTTTATTCAAAATTAAAGTATGCACAAGGGTGTACCTCTATGTGTGTGTGTGAATATTGTTCAAATCATTTGAAGGAAGAGCAAAGTGTGAAGAAAAGTGAAGAGTGAAAAAGTGTTCATGTGATTAACCAGAACTATAATCAGGCATTAGCAAATGCTATTTTCTTAGTTCAAAATCCAGATGGTTGTAATTTTAATCTTTCTATAAGACAGTGTACATCTTCCTTTGTAATTGAGCAGTGAGCTCTAGGCACTATGCTTGAATGCATGTGCATTCCCCATTTATTCTTCTTATACTTTTAACAGGGTATAATCTTGTGGATTGACCTCCACCGTGGTTTTTCCCCTAACAGGGTTTCCATGTTAAAATATTGGTGTTATGTGCGTTTCTGATGTGCTGTTGATTCATTCTTTCATTGATATTGATTAGATCAGAGAAGAAGGATTAATAAGTTGAATAAGATTGAAATTTAGTGACAACTAATTCACCCCCTCCCAATTGTCTGCCCTTGTGTTTCCAACAGTTAGTTGTGTGAATGATACCAAATATTATAAAGAATTTAGATGGGGTGATGGCTCCAAGCTCACCAAAATGAATGCCAAAATAGTCTACAATGCTCTCACCAATCAGTAGGAAACCTTTAATCATCTAAATAAGGTCTAGAAGCTAAGGCTAAGTAAGAATGAATGGAAAAAAATCTTTTAAAATTCTTGGACAAATGTAGTCAAGCAAAATAAATCATGCTTCAAGTGGGTCTAAATTTTGTAGAGACTACTATGTAAATTAAGTGGTGATGATATAGAATTTTACAGCCTATGTAGGGTGTTAGAATCAATAAACCATATATTCTTTGACTTTATATTTGCAAAGGAAATCTAGAACCTTTTTTTCCACAATCAAAACATCTAGGATAAGAATTTTAATCCTAAACCAAACAAATTTCTTTCACTAAATATTAATAATATTGGGAAGGACCTAGTACACTTTTTTGGAATTTTTTTTCTACTGAAATTATTTGGGGTATCTGGAAAGTGACAAATGATGAAAAAATTAATAGGGTCAAGCATGCACTTACTAAGTCTTCGAAAAGGCTCACTGCATACAATATTGTTGTGCGATTCTCAATGATGATAAAGTTTCCAAGCTCAAATTTCTAAAATTTCTAGAGGATAGCACAATTCCAATCAACCTACATGATCTCAGCTTTGTGCATGGATAGCAACACATAGCAGATATTTTCCTCAAGGCTCTGGAAGTCTTTCAAAAGGAATTTAATGGAAAGGTGAACAAAAGTAGTCAAGAGGAAGATGTTCCTCCATTAATCATCATTGAATAATTCACTAAGGAAGAGATCAAAGTTCCAGGTTCCTTGTTGAGGCTGAAAGATCTAGGATGCAATGAGGGTGTGTTGGAAGTTTGGAAGTCTATCATTGTTGATGCAGTTTGGCAACATGAGCATGAAGTGTACATACATCAGCTGATTCATCTGGCCTAGTGTTGTCATTGATGTCAACATTGTGGGGAAGAATTTTTTGTGTCATTTATACAAATACTAACTATACCGAAAAGATCATCTATGAGAAACTTGGCTAAGTGTTCTTTGTTGATGTTGTTGTGGTTTAGTGTGTCATTTTTTGGGTCTGCACTTCACCACAAGAAGAGGTATAACTCTGCAGTTTTAACCATATAATTATGACTAGATCATACAACTATATTCAAGATCTTGAGAAGTTTTGTGAAGAATATTGGAATATATCAATGAAATTTTTTAACTCTATATATCACTCTCATCTCTCTATTCCTTATACTAATGTGGGAGATTCTACATTTTCTTGAGAAGAATTTTTTTATGTTGTGGTTCTAAAGTTAGTCTCATTGATGTTGATGAAATGAGAAACTAAAGATATATTAAATTTGGAAGGTGCATATTTTGGGAAGTGTGTGTATGATTGGAAGTTTTTGTGATTGATGGGCCTAGTTTATGGTTAAATCTTGGGTAGAGTTTATAGATCATTTGTTGGCATTGTTATGAACTTTAATCATCAAATGTTAATATTTTGTATAATGTTTCCCTCAAACCTTTGACAATGGGTTTATCCTATCCTTGTGAAGTTTCAATGACATTAACATATTATGTAGATTATCTATATTACTTTTGCATGTGATTGATGAATGTTCTCTAAGGTGATTTTAGATGTGCAATTATTATGTGTATTGACATTGCCATGTAGGACACAATTGGTGGATGCTAAGTTGGGAAAGGAAATTGACAAATGATCATGCAAGGGAATCATTCAAAGGAGTCAACTGAAGAGTGACAACGACAAATTCCCCACGACAGTCAATTGTAACCACCTTGTATTTATGGCATTGAGCAATCGCGGGCGTTACTGCAACATTGAGTCCATGTTTGGGCATACATGTCTGACTGGATTCCTTGTAGGCATAACTACTCTGCCACTCTTTTCCCTTCTTTCCCTAAATGGCTTCCTCCCAGTTAGTGGGAGTTGACCTCCTTATTTAGCTGGTTGAATAAATATGGATTTGAATCCCCTTCTGAAGGAGTTTGGTCCCTTAGTTCTTGATTGTGAAAAATGACATTGATAATGTATTGAGATACTCTACTTTTCAATACAGCCATGTTGATTACTCTGCTCACATAATTTTCAATGAATGAGATGATAGTTTGAATTTGAGTATTTGAGTTTGTATTGATTCTAGTGGATACTCATCCAAGGGGGCCCACTTGGTGAGTAGTCCTTTCTTTAGATTAATTATCTTAGTTGTTATTTTCTATTATGCACTTAGTTCGAAATATGGCATTGACTATTCCTATAGCCACTAGAAGTCCATTTTGTGTATGTTCCTACAGCCAAAGCAGATAGAGTAGCTTCCTGTCTATTCACCTAGATCTTTATTCTTGTTATGCATTTCCATTTAGCATAGTTGTTGGATAATGTTTAACATTTTCTTTATTCCTTTCCTACAATTTACTTTTAGTATTGTGTGTTTCTTAGCTATAGATTAGAGATGGCTACTTAGGAATTCCTAGTGCACATACAGTGCTGACCCATTTCAAGTCTATGTCCTTGGGTTGACAAGTTAAATGAACCTCCACAATGATCGAATGGATATTTAGGTTAGATGTCCAATCTCTGAATTATGGCTATAGAAGCCCAGTTAGGAGATCCTTGTAGGAGGCCGACATTTTTTTGGCACCATTATCGAGGATGGTTTCAAGCTAGGAGGTTCTTCGGAGTCATTGATAATTTCTTTGTTATAGCATTTCTTTCAGGTTGTTCTTAGAATACCCCTTGTTTAGGAAAGTAAGGATCTGATGTTCTTTTTCTCATTCTTTGTGTGAGCTAGCTGATGCTGAGTTGATATCATAAAAAATTAAGATCCCAAGTCTTCCCAAAAAAGAAGAAGAAGAAGAACCATTTGACTAGTTTTGAAGCTTCCATTAAAGACCCAAAATAAAATTGATAGCCCTTGCCTTGAAAATATTTTAAGAAAACATGGGTGATACCTTCTTGTTTGAGTATGACCTACTCTACTAGGATCATGACTACACCATTGATGCCCCTAAGCTTGAGCTACTTCCCACCACTTTGAAAGAAGCTGCACTAGGATGGTTTATGAGTCTAGGTAGAAATACCATGGAAACTTGGGAGGACATGAAGACAAAGTTATTTGGAAAATACAAGGAATATTGTTGGGACAGTGATAAAAAGGAAGTGATATCTCTAGGATACAGTAGAAGGAAGATGAGAGCTTGGAAGATTACACTTCAAGGTTTCTGTCATGCATGCAGGAATCTCCACACCATGCACCCAATGAAAAATCTTAGAAGCTTCTTTTGTCAGGAATCAATGAGAGTTACACTGATGCTCTGGACTTGATGGAAGGAGAAGATATCACTCAAGTCTTTTGGGAAGATATCAAGGAAATATGTCAGGACTATTCCATAACAACTTCAAAAGAAGAGAGAACTTACCAATCTTCTACTAATGGAGTTCCAAGGATAGAGATCATTGATGTGTTAATAGATCTCAAGCATGATGTTATAAACAACCTAGCTACTCGATTGGATGCACTTCAAGCCAAAGGAAAACATAAGGAGGAAAAAGTAATGTCAGAAAAATACTGCCCTCATTTCAAACAAAAGGAGAAGGACTGCAGATGCAAGATGGTAACTAACATTGACAACAAGATTCCACTTGAGATCAAACAAATTCAGATTAAGGAAGATCAAGTTCACTTTGATGCACAGAGGAAGCCTTGGGTTCCAAAACAAGGTATGTTACTAGCTCCATTATCTTTTTCTAGGCCAAAATAGGTAATCAAGTCCATGTGTCCATCCTTTCAACCCTAGTAACTTGCTATAATGCCTCCACCTGCTAATGCATACAAATTTACTCAGCCTCCAGTTCAGTCCACACCCTACCTAAATAACACACCACGACTGCAACCAATATACCTTGCTGATTCAAACTAATTCCCTGCATATGTTGTGAGTGTAGGTGATATTCACTAGTGTTTAGGAACTACTGTATCCACTCCTTCCACACCCATCATCATTGAGCTACATATGGAAGAGGAACAAGAACCTCTAAATGATCTTATTCAGCCAATAGTACCTAAACATCCTAAACAAGAGCCACCATTCCCTCAGGAATTGGAAGTTGCCAAATATGAGAAAGGAAAGGGAGATGCAATTATTGACATCATGGGTGTTCAGACATCCCTATTTTAGGCCATAAAGGATCTCCCTATACATGGTAGAACAATCAAGGAATCTTATCTTAAGAAGTCATGGAAAAAAGAAGAAATACTCAACTACAGTCCATGTGATGAGACAGTTGCTGACATCATGCTTGGAAAAGAGACCCTTCCCAAGTATAGTGATCCAAACAATCCTATAGCAGCTATTATCCACGAGATTCAAGTAAAGAATTCCCTGAGTGATTTAGGGGCAGTAATTAATGTGATGACTAAGAAATTTCTGCAACAACTAAAAGTTGCATGCATGAGACCTCCTCCTACTATCCTGTAGCTCGTTAATAATTACACTATGGATCTTGATGATATAGACCTTCTAGACTCATGGGAGCATCCAACAGACCTCATGATTTTGTCTCTATGGCCACATGAAAATGAGGAAACTGGGGAAGTTAACTTGATGGTGCACTCCATGATGCTAGGTAGAAGTTCTTTCTTGTAGCTTCATGACAAGGAAGAGGTATTATCTAGTATAATCTAGAACCGTTATGAAGAATGGCAAAAATCATCTTATACTTCTGTCTAGGTGCTTCCTCCCAAGCTTCCTATAGTCATTCTTCCTATAGATGATCTTCTTGTAGCCACTGTTCCTGCAATCACTCTATTTGTAGAGAAACTTCCTACAACAATAGGCATGTTCCATACCATGGCACCATATGGACTCAAACAATTGCAGCAGTCTCATCAATATGCATTTGCATGGAACTATCGTGATATGAAGGGACTAGATCCTAAGTTCTGCATTTGAAAAATTTACATCAGAGCCAATTGTCAACTAGTAGGGTAGCCTCAACAAAGAATCAACCTTGCCTTAAGAGAAGTTGTTAAAATAGAGCTACAGAAATTTATAGTTGCTAGATTTATCTACCTCATTTTAGATAGCCAGTGGATGAATTTATTGATGATCGTGCCAAAAAAAGGAGGGAAGTGGCGAGTTTGTGTTGATTACAGAAAATTGAATGTTGCCACTAAGGGAGACCATTTTCCCTTTCCATTGTACACTCACCTAGCAAGACATGTTGAATGGACAGAAGACTATTACAGAGCATTCTCTTAGCTAGCCTTGACCCATATTCCTGTTTTGGTCATGCAGTCAAATTCTTCAGATGAAATGAGAAGGTTAGCCTTGCACCACATTGAAGTATTGCAAAATTAGAGGATGAGATGTCATGATTGGGAAAATGAGTTTTTTCCAAGTGATTAGGTATTGTCATATGACCTAAAGTATGATGACAATGTAGGGAAGTTTTGGACAAGGTGGTTAGGACCATTCAAAATTTTTGAAGTCTTTCCTAAGGGAGTTGTTAAGCCCACCATCATTAGCCTAGATAGAATCAAGCTACTTGAGCCAACCTCCAAGGAAGGGCCCCTGCAGAAATTCACTCAACATTCAGTACACGAGCTTCCTACAGCCGAAGTTGGTGGACTTAGCGTCCCACCTTTTGGCTAAATTAAGGTACGTACTTTTTCATAATAAATATTTCCACCTTAGTGGAAATCCATTTCTTCACCCATCCACCCATCCATCCATCCATAACAGCTTTCTCTCTCTCTTCCATCATTCACTCCCGCCTCCACTTCACTTCACTCTTGATTAATTTCTAAATCATTTCAAAAAAAGGAAAATTGGTACTTTCTCTCCTCGATCTTTGCAATGCATCCTTCACATGCTCAGGTATGTATGCGGTAATTCTCATCTCTTAATTACCTTTTGGGCACATTTATTTAATCATCGCACACTATTATAGATGATTGCATAATATGTCATTATTTCCTGTCAAGCCACCACTCCCTTCCACTACTGGAGGACCAGTAAGACATTAGGCTGGGAGGGATGATGGACCTAGTTTTTGGTTAAATCTTGGGTAGATTTTATAGTTCATTTGCTAGCATTTTCATGAAATTTAGTTGTCGAATGTTAATATTTTGTATAATGTTTCCCTCAAACCGTTGACAATGAGTTTATCCTATCCTTGTGAAGTTTCAATGAGATTAACATATTATACAGATTATCTATATTAATTTTGCATGTGATTGATGAATGTTCTCTAAGGTGATTTTAGATGTGCAATTATTATGCATACTGACATTTCCATGCAGGACACAATTGGTGGATGCTAATTTGGGAAGTGAAACCAACAAATGATCATGCAGGGAGATCATTCAAAGGAGTCAACTAAAGAGTGACGATGAAAGATTCCCCATGGAAGTCAATTTTAATTGCCTTGTATTTATGGCATTGAGCAATCGCGAGTGTTACTGCAACATTGAGTCCATGTTTGGGCATGCATGTCTGACTGGATTCCCTATAGGCTTCCACTCTTTTCCCCACTTTTTCTAAATGGCATCCTCCCAGTTAGTGGGAGTTGACCGCCCTATTTAGGTAGTTAAATAAATATGGATTTGAATCCCCTTCTGAAGGAGTTTGGTCCCTTAGTTCTTGATTGTGAAAAATGACATTGATAATGTATTGAGCATACTCTACTTTTCAATACAGCCATGCTAATTACTCTGTTCACATAATTTTCAATGAATGAGATGATAGTCTAAATTTGAGTATTTGATTTTGTATTAGTTCTAGTGGATACTCATCCAAGGGGGCCCACTTGGTGAGTAATCCTTTCTTTAGAGTAATTAGGTTAGTTGTTATTTTTTGTTCTGCACTTAGTTCAAAATCTAGCAATGAATGTTCTTGTAGCCACTAGAAGTCCATTTTGCGTCTGTTCTTGTAGCCAAAGTAGATAGAGTAGTTTCATGTATGTTCACCCATATCTTTATTCTTGTTATGCATTTCCATTTAGCATAGTTGTTGGTTAATGTTTAGCATTTTCTTTATTCCTTTCCTACAATTTACTTTCAGTATTGTGTCTTTCTTAGCTATAGATTAGAGATGGCTACTTAGGAATTCCTAGTGCACATATAGTGCTGACCCATTTCAAGTCTATGTCTCTGGGTTGACAAGTTAAATGCACATCCATGATGATCAAATGGCTATTTAGGTTAGATGTCTAGTCTTTGAATTATGACTATAGAAGCTGAGTTAGTAGATCCTTGTAGGAGGCCGATAGTGATTAGGTCCTATTCCAGGCCAAATTAATATGATATGTATTGACAAGATTAGATATACATTGTGAATATTAGTTGGATCTACTTTGGGTCCATGCCAACTTAAAATTAAGTATTTCTTGTTTTTTTTGGGTGTGAGATCATTTTAAATATTGTGTGGTGCCGAAAAAAGCTATTTTGGAGGGTGATCCCACAATAGTGGTTTACACTTTTTGGGACATCCTGATTTTTGTTGAAATCACATATTTTTAGAAAAAATAATGATTTAATCCTTGAAATTTTTCATTTAAAGCATTCCAATTGAAGAGGGTTTGATCAATGCACCTTAGATCAAATCCGCTTGTATAGAACCCCACTAGTTTTGAACCATACCTATAATAGAGTCTCCTTTACACCTATTAAAATTTTGATAAAAAACACTTTTGATTTACCTTTTGTGGGATCAAATGAATTCATTTAAATTTATTGTTTGTAAGTATTTATTCCTTATTACAATCTTCCTAAAAAGTATAATTTTAAATATATTTAATTTGATTAATATATATATATATATTGAATAGCTAGTTATCTATATTAATAATAAACATAAAAATACATATTCATAAAAAAAAGTGGGTGGTTAAAAGGCACACCCCGAGAGTCACATGGGTTGAGCCCAGAAAACCAAATTCACTTGGGCCAAGCCCAAAAATTCATAAACATAAAAATATTAAAATAAAAAGGCCATTATGTGGCTAGAGCAGTGCCAGTAGAGCTAGGAGGATCACTGTCATCCAAATCCTTGCTCCATATATTAGCGGGGTCTAGAGTTATGTCAGGAGGTCACTAGTCATTCTCATCTTCTTTCTCTTGTTCCTTCTCTTTATCCCCATGCATGGGCAAGATTTCCAAATCTAGATGTGAAAACTATTTCATAGTGTTTGGTTAACCAGAGCCACTACCAAGAGTAGTATCAGAGGACCACCTAGAGGTGCCCCTTGAGAGGGCCACCCTAGGTTAGCCCACAGAGGTGGAGAATTCAACTGCTGAGGAGGGTGGGAACCATGATGAGGAGGATCCTAAGAGCAAGGGCAAGTAGAGCCACTTCATTTTTGGCCTCGTAAATGAGATTGACCATGAGAGAAGGTGGGTGAAGAGGGCACCTGAGCCATAGTCCATGAGGCATTTCCCAGTGGTCCAGAAGCACTTGAAGGTGAGAGACCTCAAGTGCAACTTTTTTTGCTTGAACATGAATCTACAAAAGCACATTAGAACAGATAATAGCTTTAGAGTATAAAGATACATTTTTATCAATCTTACTGTGAGAAAAAATGTAGAAATTTCTATCTTTCCAAAATGCTGAAGAGAATTTCCACTCTGAAAATGTGGCAAAGCTAGGTATACTTAGTCAGAAGCCTGGGAAAATCACCCAGCAGAATCATGTTCCAAGAGAATGGATCTTGTCTGAATGACCTAAAGAAGTCATCAATCCAATTCCAAAACTGTTGAGCTTTGGTACAAAACTAGAAAACATGCTTAAAAGACTCAACTTTCCCATAGAAAATCAAGATCTTTGTTCTGCACATAGGGAAAAATAGAAAATTATCAAAAAAATTTGAAAAATATCTATACACTACATTTTTATGTCCTTGAACAAACAAAAAAAATAAAGTTGAATTTCAATACATACAAAAAAATGTTGTGTTCACAAGTAAACCTGTCTGAATTATAACTAGTCTAACTTCAAAACTTAATTAAGAAAAAATATTCAATAAAACACTAGATGAAACAAACTGAATGCACTAGATATCATAGTCACAAATTGAAATTAGAAACAAATAGAATTTTATCCTTAATAGAAAAATGTTATGTGTTAGCATGTACACGCCACTCTTTAAAAATGGTGTTTACTGTTAAAAACTAGTTTTCGAAGGAGATGGGAAAATAAATGCAAATTGATTTAAAAATTTTAAAAATATATATTTAGAATCTACAAAAAAAAATTCACAAATCACTAGTTTGCACCATCTTCAAATTCCTCATGGTTTAGTGGCTATAGGTGCTCAAAAGTGAAGATTTAGTTAAAAAAATCAGCTCACTGTCCAATTTGGCCAAAAATTGTAAACTAGTATTGTGGGATCACCCTGGATTATTTTGTTTACAACTAATTAGGCTGACCTAATTGATGTGTGTAGATGTTTTTGGGTATATATATGAGATATTTTGGAGTTGAAAAGAGGCAAAAAAATGGGAAAAGGAAATATCATATGCAAGTAGTGTTATATGATGCGATCATGCAAATTTCATGGTAAGGAGTTTAGAACCATAGAAGAGTTCATGAGTGACTAATAAGTAGAACAATACTTCATAATCAGAGCTTTAAAGGAATTGAAGTGCAACACAAGAACTTAGGTTCCCTTTGTATTAGTTCATACTTTTTCAGTGAGTCATTTTTGTATTGTACTTAACTCTAGTTGTGATCCTTATAAGAATAGTGTGTCCTAGAAATGAGCCCTTAAAATATACTATAACTAGATATAATATACTGTGAATTAATCCTCACCATGTTTTTTTTGGGCATTCTCAATTTTCCAAGTAAAAATCCTGGTGTTCATGTGTTTTTTGGCTTTGTGGATGATTCATTCTTTCATTTCTTATTTCAGTTAATATGGTTTAGTGATTGAATATGTTGTGTTTAAAAATTTATAGAATAATAATTTAGCGCCCCCTCTCGGTATTCTGAATTTTCAACAATTGGTATCAAAGTTTGGTTCCTTCAAAAAATCCTAATAGCTTGAGGAAGATCTTGGAAGTTTAAACACATGGTAAACAAGAAGTGTCCTATTCCTTTCAAAGAAATTTTTGCAATTGATTATGTATAAGATGATTGCATGTTTGACAAAGAAGAACTGAAAGTTGCTCTTAAATATTTTGAAAAAGTTGAAACTAAGAACAAAAGCTTGAAGGAAAGCCTAGGAGAAGAAAATGAATGCATCAAAAAATTGAGAGAAAAAATCAAGAAGTTCAAAGAAAGACATAGGGAAGTCAATATACAATCGAAGAATTGGATTGAGGAATGTCTGAATGCAATGGTACAAAACAAGATTAAAGAATTCTCTAGACTTGAACAAGAAGTGGTAAATCTTACACCTGATCTGTAAAAGGAAAGAATACATGAGGAGAAATTAAAAATAAGTACTACAATGCATGATGAATTGATTGCAATACAAAAATCTCTAAATATAAAGGTGGTTTGGGACTTGAAGAAGGAAAATTTTCAAAGGAAAATCAAACACCTACCAAGGTTGATAATAAAAAGGAACCTCAAGAAAATAAGAGAAGATTCAAAAATCAAATAAGTAATGTTGGAAGACCTTCTATCAGACAACCAAATGCTCAAAGGTACCCATCTTTCAATGGTATTTATTTTTTATGCAATAAACATGGACATAAAAATATATAATATATAGGAGTAGAATGAATCAAAATGTTAGATTATTCTCCGTACAATGTTTTGTGTGAAAGGAATTTGGACATAGAAGTATTGAGTGCAGAAGTTAGATGATGAATAGATATAATACAAGGAGAATGTTTCAATCTTTCAATGGCTACTATTATACATGTAATGTATTTGGACATAAGGCTATCCAATATAGATTAAGAATGAATAGAGTTTGGTTAGAAGAATTTTGTGTGCTAATTTTGCAACAAACCCAAAATATTTCAAGAGTTTGTAGAAGCAAAAATAGAAGACAGTCTAATTTGGTAAAGAGGAATGAATATTTAAAGAAAGTTGATCCGAATAAGGTTAAGAAGTAAATGGAAGAGATATGGAGAAAGATAGATGATTCTAAGAATAGAGATGCATCAGTAACTTCAAATGCATTTGTACCTACCATTGGTACAAATAATTCCTCTAAAAACTAAGCCCCTACCAAGGCTTAAAGGGAGCAATAATAGAAAATTCTAAAATCCCCCTAAAATATAAGGTTTCAAGTCATGGCATGAAGATATGCCTTGGAAAAAGAATTTCTAAAGCTATAGAAGGAAGTTGTGGAAGGAGATATTGCAATGTGGAAGTTTGTGGAGCATCTGTAGATTAACCATGGATAAAAGGTTTTGAAGTTTGATAGCTTTTTCTGAAGCATTTATTATTGACACATTTATTGATATGGGTCAAATCATGGAGTTGAAAATATATTTGAGAGGAAAAATTCATTTGATACAAAAAAGTAGATTGAAGAAGAGGAAGTGGATTCAAGACATCTTTCGAAAGAAAAATGTGAAAACCCTAATCTTCGCTGAAGCAAATTCAAGATGTATTATGATTACACTATTCTTTTCTAGAATTTCCATCCTTAATGAAATGGAAAGGTCAAAGGTAGTAAATGTCTTAGATAGACCACAAATTAAAATAAAAAGGCACTCTTGAAAAAATCTGTTAGAAGACTCAGTGGGTGCATTTTTTGGCACTCTCCTTAGAGTTTCACCTACTAGGGATATTTATGCATACATATATAGGAAAATTGATAAAAATACTCTATTGGATTGAGTATCTTTTGGATAAACAAATTGGAATAAAAATATAATATCATTAAACCAGAGTACCAAAACCTAGCTAAAAATAAATTGGATGTATGGAGAAAGTTCCCACTATTTGAATTCAACAAGAAGTACATTATAATTGTATTGAGTAGGATTCATGATGAATCTATTTGGATTGACAATGCACACTTGATAACTAGGGAAGAAATAAGGTATATGACTGGTTTGTGGTCCTTCAAACCAATTCTAAGGTGGAATTCTGTCAATGACAAAAAAATAATTGAAAATATTGACTAGTGCAACTCTCCAAGGAAAGGAACTCACCTTGAGTACATTTGGAAATCTAGCTATCTAGTATGCCACAATGCTTGTTGGACATTAAATCTACCTACCTAATGATGGCTATATAGTCTCTACTACTACTACTACTACTCACATTACATTTAACATGATTGAGAATGGTGCGTATGAAACATTTTTTTCCTTTGAACATTTTTTGGCTTTTGGCCCTTAATTTTTTTCCACTTTAGGATGGCTTTGTGCCTGAAAGACAAATACTTCTCCTACATAAAGGCATGCAATGTGCCACATGGTGGTTGGGTGGCTTCACATATACTGTTTTCCTTTTGGGCCTGAATCAGGACACGTGTTTGATCGATTGGTGGGAATTCCTTCGAAGCTATCCTCACAAAATCTAAAATCGCTCACTTGCTTGACACATCATCTATTTCATCGGGTAGTCGGGTAAGTGCACCAAGATGGTTCCCAAAAAGGGGGCTTAAGTGGCCACTTTTTTTCTGAAATCAGGAAATACTAACATTGGATGTGAAGTTGAGGATAGCTACACTCAAAATTTTGAGATGG